>QLPG01002745.1:32674-44065 GCA_003314385.1 Gomphus sp. MG54
AGGAGAAGAAGAAACAAGAGGCTGCTGCTGAGGAGGAGAGGAAGAAACAAGAGGCTGCTGCTGAGGAGGAGAGGAAGAAAAAAGAGGCTGCTGCTGAGGAGGAGAGGAAGAAGCGAGAGGCTGATGCTATTGCCGCCGCCCCCGCGGTCGCAGATGAGATTATTCAAGACCTCATAGCAAAGAAGATCAAGGAGTTGAATTTAACACCATGCCCTAGCGGATTCGAGTGGACCAAGACGGAGACTGGATATTTTTGCGGCGGTAAACACTTCATCACGTTCGAACAAATGGGATGGAAGTCTTAAATGGGCTTCTCATTGGTCGAATGTTGGCCAAGGAAATTCTTTGTTCACGATCTTCTACGTACAAATCGCCAGCTTTATTGACTGTCGTATATGTCTTTCAAAGTCATTGTCTGATGAATATACATTTGTGCACAACTTGAATACTTTTGACTTGTTGTCGAGTTCTTATTCAGCCTTCTCGGGGTGTTACCCGCTCTCAGCGTCTCTTATGGAGTTCTTTAGCATTCTAGAGACGGAGATGATCAACACATTTTTATACCTCAGGAATCCGGCTACTAATAAAAACATATCCATAGTCTTAGGCCCCCCAACCCCACCGCAGTGGTCATTTCCAAATATCTGTACGCGGTGTTCGACAAGGGGTCTTGACTATAACTTGGAACACTTTACCTCACTTTCCCCACTAGTCACCTTACTCTTCTGCACATCCTTAGTTATTCTGTGACTCGTGCTCCTCACAGCCCAGGTGAAGCTCCGTTTTTAGTTAGAATATTATGGACAACGACTGTTTCTGTCTCTGCGTTTGTGTGCAATTCGACAGAGGTACATGCATAGACTCTCCCAAAATCTCAACTCGCCTCAAAATTGTATCTTTTTCGACATTCTGCACTACAGAACCTGCGCCTTGTCCTCCAGTATGTTTAGCGGGCAACATAACACATTATGCCACTCCGCAGCTACATGAGTTCCAGAATATGTGAGGCGTTTCGGACCCTGATTCTGGGACTAATGCTGATTCTGGATCTCATTGTAAGGCTGCTCACCCCAAAATTCATAAACTGTACTACCCACCATTTCTGTGAAAGCTCTTAAAACAAATTGCCGCATCTTCCGAGTCGGATTTTATATCTTCGGTTCGGCACTGGGGTTGTTTTTTTTTGTGTCGAGTGCAATTGTCACAGTGTTTGACTCTGAATTACCTGTAGCTATGTCTGACTTTGTGACTCTGGGTGTGAGTCTGGAAGAATATTTGCTCCAGACTGGACACGGACCCAGATTATGGGAACTAATGCTGATTCTGGATCTGATTATAAGGCTGCTCACCCCAAAATTCATAACCTGTACTACCCACCAGTTCTGAGTAAGTTCTTAAATGCGATTGCCCTATTTTCCGCGTCAGAATTTATATTTTGGGTGTGGCAATGAGGCTGGTTTTTTTGTGTCGTGTGGTGGCTCACAGCTTCAATTGAATTTTTTGCACACCTCACGGGCATTGTCACTCTCCGATTCGTTGCAGGCAAACATAGCCCGCTAGCGGGTGTGGATGCCCATTGAGGCCAACCCTGAACGGACAAAGATTACAATTGTCAATGTTTGACTTGGTTTACCTGTAGCTATGTCTGAATTTGTGACTCTGGGTGTGAGTCTGGAAGAAAATTTGCTCTAGACTGGACACGGACCCAGATTATGGGAACTAATGCTGATTCTGGATCTGATTATAAGGCTGCTCGACCCAAAATTCATAAGCTGTACTACCCACCATTTCTGTGTCGGCTCTTAAATGCGATTCCCCTATCTTCCGAGTCAGATTTTATATTTTGGGTTTGGCAATGGGGCTGGTTTTTTTGTGTCAAGTGGTGGCTCACAGCCTCAATTGAATTTTTTTTTGCACACTCTCAGGGGGATTGTCACTCTCCGATTCGTTCCCGGTAAACATAGCCCGCTAGCGGGTGTGGATGCCCATTGAGGCCAACCCTGAGCGGACGAAGATGTTATGTGAAATTTTGAGTGTCGAGTTTGTCACAGTGTTTGACTGTGCGTGTGTGAGTCTTGAATGACTGGAAGCGGATTTGTCATGACAATCATTGCTTATGCGGAATAGCGTTAAGCGACGATCGGGCGGAGATAACGTCCTCGGCACACCCGGGTGATAGTGGTGGCTCACAGCTTCAATTGAATTTTTTGCACACTCTCACCGGCATTGTCACTCTCCGATTCGTTGCCGGGAAAAAACGTAGCCCGCTAGCGGATGTGGATGTCCATTGAGGCCAACCCTGAGTGGACGAAGATGTTATGTGAAATTTTGGGTGTCGAGTTTGTGACAGAGTGTGACTGTGGGTGTGAGTTGGCTGACTGGACGCGGATTTGTCATGATAATCATTGCTTATGCGGAATAGCGTTAAGCGATCATCGGGCGGAGATAACGTCCTCGGCACACCCGGGTGATCGGTTATGAGACAGCCTAATGGGGAACTAATGGCAACCGGTTCAGCGGCGACCTTACCGGATTGCCTAATTGGGTGACCCCTTCGAATGTGTCAAGACGGATTAGGCGATCAGCGGCGACGTACGTGAATTGCCCAATTGGGTCACGCTCGCAATGCTACCCGGTGCGGGCCCTGATTGAAGCGATGACATCCATCGATACGCTTATCACTGTACCTTGTTTGGGCGGCGGGCCATGTCGCCATTCCCATGCCAACCATAAGTGGCGAACGGAACTTCGCATAAGTGAAGCGAACGATCAAGACTGCGGTGACCACAAAGGCCGACGACCTGGCGCAGCCTGTTCTGGATTTAATAAATCAGCACCTTCCCCCTCTTCCTCGAAGCCCTTCTACGATGGAATCCACCACGGCAAATCCTTTCATCCCCCAGGGAGACAGAACTCTATATCCTAATCACTGCTTCTGATCTTGTTCCAGAGCCTCTGTCATCCGCTTCCCTAATGCCATATTCGAGGCACGTATTCACCTCCCAGGTGCCGCGGCCCACATCGACGTCGTCCCGCACGAAAACTTCATTATCGTAACCGGGACCCTTGCACCCCGCGTCCGCGTCGACGCAGCTGGCGCCCCTAGCACCCTCGTCTTCACCGACCAACCCTGCGGCATCTTCGGCAGGGACATTCCCGTGAACCTCACTGCGGGCACCGAGGTATCCATCCAGCTCTATCTCTCCATGAATACTAGCATCTCACCCGCATCTTCTTCCAGCTCGTCGTTCTGTCCGCCCACCAGGACTGCGACGACTACGTCGTCCGCTACACGATCCGCAACTGCATCACTCCGCGCCCCAACTGCGCTGACTTTGCCAATGCCGCCGCCGCCGGGGTTGCTGCAGCTGGACCCGGCGCGAAGGGCCCATGTGGTGGCTCCTTTCCCGGTGCTGCTCTACCACAATTCCAGGCCTTGGGCTGCGCGCGCCCAGGTGCATACGCCATCCCCCCCGCTGTCTTGGGCCGTGTCCCCGGCAGTTGTGGTCGTGGTGGCTATACCTACGGTGGCTACAACGGTCCATGTGTTGGCACTGGATATGCTTATCCATACGGGTTTGCTCGCGGATGCGCCTCTTCAAACGCACCCGTCTTCGCTCAACCTGGATATACCCAATTCATTCCTGGGGCTGTCTTCCACCCTAACGGAGGCGCGACCTTCTGAGCTTGTGTCGAGTGCCCTGAGAGTGTGGCTATCTCGCGAGAGTCTGTCTCTTTTGTCTGTTTCCATTGCTCAAGGCACCTAATTAATATGTTGTTTATGAAACTAAACATGATATATAACTTGGGTGATGCCAAGTCTGAGCGAGACAGCCTAGTCAAGGCCAAAGTCATGAATTCTGTGATAGTATCTTGTTGTAAGATTTCCAATCTTGCAGAATGACTCCAATTTCAAAGACTATAATATAACTTCATCGAAAAAAACAATCCAGGTAGTATACTCTTCAGATGACCCCTCTCCACGTCCACAGGTCTGGCTGCGGTTCCACATAGACAGACATTAACGCGAATCCAAATGCACCGATCCCCAAGACCCAAATTTCGCAATTGTGGCAGATGTTCTATTTGATGTCTATCAACAGGTAAAGAAATGTTGTGAAAGCAACCACACTTGAAAAAAAAAAAAAAAATCCCCATACTGACACAAGGTCTTCACTCAACCATGTGAGCAAACAATATGTTGGCCTGATGCATCGGAATTTATTTTTTTTCGTGCCAAGGAGAGAAATATGCTCTCAGACACCTGACCATTTATTATTCAGTTGGATAATATGGGGATGTATGTTCCTATGACCCACTAAAACCCCCACTTCCCTTCCTCCCATGAGCGTGTTGGGTTTCGCTACCCGGTTGAGCTTTGCCTTCTCTGAGGGTTGCTCCTGTTGGGACTTGGGTTTCGCTACCCGGTTGAGCTTTGCCTTCTCTGAGGGTTGCTCCTGTTGGGACTTGGGTTTTGCTACCAATTGAGTTTCACTCCACCTTGGGGTTGCTTCTGAGGGGGCTTGATTTCTTGATTACTTTTGTTTCTTCCTTATTTTTCCTTGCGTTGTTTTTGTTTTTTTCGGTTTCTTTGTTTGTTGTCTTTTCCATTCATTGTTTATTTTTCCTTTTGCTCAATTTTTGCTCTTTTATTTCATTTTGTCTGGTTTCTCTATTTCATTTTTTGCCTTTTGCGATTTCGCAGTTTACGTCTTCTTATGTTTCTTTGTTCCAATTTGATTTGCCATGTGCGCGATTTTCCCATGTTTGCATTTCTTGAAAATTCAAAAGTTCAACTGGCCTGCCCTGAAGTAGCCGTTTTGAAAAAAAAAAACATTTTTTTGAGCCGCTGTGAGCCTTTTTTTCGTCCTTTTTTTGATTCTACAAACTATACTACTTGGAGATTGCTATATTACTTGACTTTATACATTTGATTTCATGTTGGTGCGCTTTCCCTCCCCCCCCCTGTCTAGCCTTCCATTTTATCTGATCCATTTGGTTAGATGTGACGACTTGTTGGGTTGAATTTCTCCTTCATGTGCATGTTATGGCATCCGGTGCCATGATCTCCCTTTGTGGGATTGTTATTTTTTTTTTTTTTGGAGGATAAGTTTGGGATATCCTTGCTCTTTTTCTCTTTCTTCAAGGCCCTGTTGTTCATACCCCCTTCGGAGTGCCTGGCGGCCATTCACTCCTCTGGCATAAGCCAAGGATTTCCATGATCTACATGTGGCTAGGTTCGTATGCCCCTCAAGGACCTGGTGCGATACTGTTCTTTGAGCCTGGGGGACCGAAAGCCTGCAGGCTGGTCGGACCCGTCTCAGTTCCCCTTAGCGTTTCTGGGTAGGGGTGGTGTCTATGTGCCTGCCTCCCTGTTTATTTGCTACTCCAGGTGGAAGAAGGCTCATGATTGACTCTGTCATTGTTCTGTTACTTTGAATGTACAACTCCTCTTCTCTATATTCCCCAGCTTTGTTTTTCCTCTTCGGAAATCCCTTTCTGGAGTGTGGATTGGATGGCGAGGGTTCTGTAGATTCGCGTTCAAGCAAAGGCTACATTTTTGTTATAACTTGAGTTGAATAGGTTTCAGCCAAGTGGTCCTCAGGGATGGGGGGCCTATTGTTACCAACATTCTATTCGTGTCTAATTTATCTATATTTTGTGCGATGCTATGCGGTGGATAAGGCCTGGGGTGCGGTCCCAGTCCTTTCTGTGTGGTTGCAAATATTTTTTTTCCTGAAGTGGAGTGCTCAACCCCCCCTCACCGTGTCTTATTGCCATGCCGTGGGCATGTGTTCGGACCGTTTTTTTTTTTTTTTTCAGGCAACCGGTTGGCCGTTCGGGCCTTCGTGAGCTGGAATCATCCTAGGTCTCCCCTCGTGGTTTCCGAGCGTTGACACCCCTGGACCACTTTGAGGCCGGTGCTGTGGTATGAAATTGGGAGTCTTTGTGCTCCCAACAATGACTCTTGTAAGTCACAAGGACTTTATGACAACTCACTCGCTTGGCTACGACTTCTATTACGCTCGTTCTATTATAGTCTCTACTCTCCTTTTGTATTCTGTCGCCAACCTAGTCACTTCTCATATCACAACGGCTCCAGTAGTGTCTATACCTACTGCATGTACGCCAAGTACTTCTTAGAATGTAGAACGCTGCGGGATCTATAGGAAGATTGGTTGGTTGGATCACCTAGTCACTTCTCATATCACAACGGCTCCAGTAGTAGATATACCTACTGCATGTACGCCAAGTACTTCTTAGAATGTAGAGCGCTGCGGGATCTATAGGAAGATCGGTTGGTTGGATCGGAACTCGGACCGTCAGGACCATCCGCTTCTCGTCTTACAAGTGTGACATAACACCTTCAACCTTAAAAGTTTTAAAAGACTAGTGTATTATTTCGGATGTGTGGAACAGAATACAAGGAACAGCACAAGAAAAACATACATGGGCAGAGCCATTTCTAAGAAATAGTGAGAGTCTCAAGTATACAACAAACTTTTTCATCCAATGCGTTTATAACAGATTTCCATCCGAAAACAAGCGACCCTAGAAGAGCTTCAAAATGGTGATGCACGTCATGCTGAATGAACGGGCCAGCGTTCATTTTGTAATCCCGCGGCGGACATCAGTTTGTCGTGTACATCGTTGGTGTATTTGTTTATCCACCCCGGACCTTCTCCCCAATCATTAGCTGCTACCTTGTCTAACGCCTGGAGGATTTTGGTCTCCTAACAAGCGACAAGAAAATGAAACCAAGGAAAAAGAGCACAAAACACTCGCAAGGACCAGTGGAGGATTTATTTTGACTTACGTGTAAAACCTGCTTCGGGATCAACGAACTGCGCTTGAACGATCGTACCAGTTTTCCAGTATCCTCTTGCATTTCCTGTAGGAGCCGGCTCGTCTGGTCGACCAAGCCAAGCGTTTGTTGTATAAAGAACAGATTATTTTCCTGAGGTAGGCGCTAGATCAATGGATGTAATGTGGAGTGACTTTGCGCGAGGGGTCACTGAAAGACTTACCATGCCAAATCTATGGTCTCCTGTGACATACATTTCTAAGTCTTGGGTGTATTTAAGAAGTAATGGGGCTGTGGGATCAAGCGTGGTAAGCTGCTAGTAACTCTATCAGAAAGGGAAAATGATATGGTGTGGCGAACCTGTAGAGTAGAGGGGTATGATGTCCGCGATATAACTTGCCACGATGTCCGCAAGCCTTGCCGGGCGAATCTGGTCACACAATTCTATGGCACAGGTCAAAGGGAGAAATACCCTATGCATAGTATCGTCGCGCATCTTGAACCGTGGAACGGGCGCTGTGATGGGGCTGTGCATGTCACCATCACCATCGTCATCCATATCTATATCTTCACCGATCAATGAATCCATATCTTCGTCGTCTGGTTCGGCGTCATCAAATTCCCCGGCGATGCGGCGCTGCTCGAGTTCGAGGTGCCATAGCACGTCGAGATTGAGGTAGGATTTTGCAGTGGCAACGCATACGTATACTTGAAGCAGGCTTTCAGTGCACTTAAGGTCTTCTTGAGTCATGGGGTCGAGGGGTTGAGCCCGGGAGGGGCGTCCGTTTGCGATATACCAAGATTCTTGAACACCATAAAGGATTTCGGCCATGATGCCATTAGGAGTCCTGTCGTTTTGTGTAAAGCTTCAAATATGAAGTATATGAGGGATCGGCGTACATTTCGTCATCATAATTCATTTCCGAAAACGAACCAAAAATACCGATGCATAGTGTGTGGCATGAGATGTAAAAATCACGCGCGACGAGGGGAAGGGTGAGGAAGGGGTTCCATGATGGGGCAGAGGAGTTAATGAGAAGGTTGTGGATGAAATCCGAGAACAGGTCGGGGATGATATAAGAATGGAATAGGTCGTGGGAGAAATCTGCGTGCCAGGTTAATCAATGTTTAATTTTTGAGGCATGAGTGATGTTTTGTTCGCGGGACTTACATTGTGTGCAATGGTAATCCATTGCCTGTGCAGAAACAGGTGGATGCAACAGTGAAAGAGGCGAACCACGTACAGAACACGCGTGTCACATCCAAAACCGTTGCCCAAGCGTACCGAAACATGCTGTCGGAACAATCCGGATTCTCCGACTGAATTACGCCAAGCTGGGCGCAGCCTTCAATTCAAACCCCGAAAGTGTCATTACGTTCGTATTCACTGCAATGCTTCTACGATTAGCCTCATTCAACATACAGTACGGGACAAGCAAACTCAACCAAAATTTTCGACGCAATTTTCTGGCAAAATCGGCTCGTTGAAATAGATAATAGACCATTAAATGAAGTATCTAACATCAAAATAAAGTCAATGTAACCAGCCAATTTTTTTCTAAAATAATTTGTATTTTGGACATGTCAAAATTTTGGCCACACCTCAGAAAGAAAAACCAAAAAATATCGAAAAAATGTGCAATGATTGAGTAGGGTATGGTTCAGGTAAAAGTGTAAAAATTAAAATTAAAATTAAAAATAAAAAAATTAAAAACAATAAAAAAAAACTATATACCACATTCATAAACAAATAAATACAAATACGGAACAATCATTACCTGGCCTTGACATGCTACATAATGCCTGCTGGCCACCTTCCAAAATGCAAATGAAATATTACTGGACTGCAAAATCAGAATAAGGATCAAGTTACTAAAGCAGATGAACATATAGAGCGTCCAACAACACCTACAGATTATGAATCTGACAGGGAATTGCCAACTTCTGTGAACATTTTTTACAACCATGCCATGGGTAGAATGAATTTTGGTTTAAAGGGAGAGGAGACTGAGAGTGAAGGAGCCTCTGAAGCATACAGTTATGAATATGAGGACTCAGAAGAGGATCCAGATTCAGAATGGGATAAGGATGATCTTCAAGAAAGGCTCTTTGATTTTGCTGTCAACCAGGGAGATGACTTAAAGGATGAAGATTGGGTGCCAACTCAGTTAAGGAAAAAAAAGCAGCTAGAAGGCAATGCTATGTTCACATTGAACCCTGATTGTAAATTAAAAAATTACAATAAATTGTCAGGTCAGCCAAAAAAGTACAAGAAGGGCCCAGATGTCATGAGCAAGTCCAGTCGCACAGAATGTCGAGATGTCAGGCCTCTGTACTACTGATGGTATGGTCAGAACAGGCCAAGTCCTGCAGGCTAGTCGGGATGGCTTGGCTTCAACGTACTCGTGCATTGTACCCTGCCTCCTGTGTGAGGATGCCAAGGGTGTTGGCCCGAGTAGGGACTTCTGAACAGAAGGAGGAGAGTAGGGAGGCATGAACCTAGTTGATACTCAGACTGAGAAACTATGTACATGCATTCGCTACTTATATAGGCTGAGAGGTGGAATGTGGAATAAGGGTGGCATAAGACATGGAGAAAAGAATAAGGTATGAAGACCATGTGGAGGTATTGTCCACAGCAATCTAGAATAGAACAATATGAAAGTAAGACAATGAAATATGACCAATAATAAACGAGTGAGATTTGTGGGAAGGAATAGAACAATAAGGGGTGGCCAAGATATTGTCAAGTACACATACCAAGTGTCTGGTAATTTGGCAGTGCCAACCAAGTGAATTGGACTACATCCACACACAAGTCCAAGCTGCATGCAAGTTACTTGGTACGCTAGTCTCGGCTCAGCACATCCACCCTCTGTCTTCCCATCCCCATCCTTTGTCCGCTCTTCCTCATTCCACCAACCATCAAACCTACCCCATTTGTTCCTTATCCCTTGACCTGCCTCACTTCGGGACATTCTGTCCTTGTGTTATCCTCGGTCATGGTCCCATTGTTTTATAGTTGGCCACTCCCTATTGTTCCATCTCTGGCCACATCCCTATTATTCCATTTTCATTGTTCTATCCCTGTTTACATTCATCGATTTTATTTTTTGATCATTGTGGACAATACTCCCACATGCTCTGCATACCTTATTGTCCCACATTCCTTATTCCACATGGCACCTCTTGAACCTATATAAGTAGGACATCCATGTACATACTTCCTCATTCTGGGTATTGACTAGGCTTAGGCCCTTCTACCTTCTCCTCCTCTGTTAAGTCCTCTACTTGAGCCGGCATCCTCGGCATCCTCCCAAGTAATCCATTTGTTGCAAATCAGTGGCATGCACGGAGAGTAGGGTGCAATGCATGAGCACGTTGAAGCCAAAGCCACTACTTCCGGCCTGTAGGACTTGGCTGTTCCTGTCCAACACCTCAGCATTCCCGAAGCTTGACAGATATAAAACAATGGGGCCGCGAGCAAGTGGCAATGAATAGTGAATGTCCCAAGGGTAAATGGGTAAGGGGAAGGTGTCAAGTACACGTACTGAGGATCTGGTAACTCAGCGGTACCGACCAAGATACTCCGTTAGTAACCATGTACAAGTCACTCGACGAGTTGTTCTCGGCTTGACACACATATCGGTCGCATTCCTCACTCCCATCCCACACCTACTCCTCACCCCTCGGTCCGCCTCCCCTCAGGACTTCCTGCCCTTGTGTTATCCTCAGTTACAGCCCTTGTTTTATAGTCGGGCACTTCCTATTGTCCTATCCTCGGTTACATTCTTATTATCCTATCCTTTATTGTTCTATGCCAGTTTGCATTCCTTCATTCTAATTTTACTCGTTGTGGACAATTACCGCATGCTCTGCACACCTTGTTGTCCCACATTCCTTATTCCACATGTCGCTTCTTAACCTATATGAGTAGGGCATGCATGTACATATTTCCTGATTCTAGGTATCGACTAGGCTTAGGCCGTTCTACCTTCTTCTCCTCTGTTAAGTCCTCGGCTCGGACCGGAATCATCAGCATCCTCCCAAGTATCTGTCTGTTGCAAATAGGTGGCACGCACGGCAAGTAGGGTGCAACGCACGAGTACATTGAAGCCAATGCCACTACTCTTGGCCTGCAGGACTTGGCCATAGTCTGCTCGACCTTTCGCCAACACCCCTCGGCAGTACTGAAGTCCATCAGCAACCGAAGCTTGACAGAAGGGCAGGGAATGGAAGAATAATTAAGAATAGGAGGGTGGGGTAAGGATAATGAACCTGATAATGAACCTGATAATGAACTGAGTGTACCGAGCCAAAGCCATGTACCATAAGGGATGATATGGGTAAGGGTTGGTCGGTGAGTACTGCCAAGTAAGTCAGAGCATGGTATTGTGGTCATGACATGATATAAGAAAGCAACTGCAAATCAAAAATTCCTTGATACATTTGGGTTTTGTCAGGAGCCGGATTCTGACGGACTTCGGTACTGCCGAAGGGTGTTGTTGAAAGGGTTGGGCGGACTATTGCCAAGTCCTGCAGGCCAAGAGTAGTGGCGTTGGCTTCAACGTACTCGTGCATTGCGC
>QLPG01002752.1:0-20907 GCA_003314385.1 Gomphus sp. MG54
CCCACAGAATAATGCCAGATAACCTGGCATAGTGGCCTTTTGGCTCAGTTGAAAGAACACATCACTGTGGGAATTTGTTGCCTTTTACACTTGGTATCTGCACAAGTGACTTGTAGGGTACAAATATGGATCTCACCTCTGAGAGACCAATCTGTTATGATGTAGAAAAAGGACGTAATCGTAATATTATTAATCTCCCAAAGGTGAGGCAATGGCGAGGCTCTGAATGGGGCTTGGCTTCAACATTATGCGTTGCACCCACTTGACCGCACGGTCCCCAATTTCATAAAGGTGAGACAGATAGAAATGAACAGAAGAACCTTAGTTGAAATCAAGGTTGATTATCTGACTGAAGACTGAACTACTGAGTACAAGATATTTATACTATTTTCTAATCTACTAGGAGTCGAATAGATTCCTATTATAGAATGAGAAAGCTGAGGATCTTGAAAAGCGAGAACAGAAATACTACACCTCAAATAATAATCTCCTCCTTGACATTGGGGAGTGACATGTCACTCCGATTCCCAATGGAGTTACCCTAAGGAACGTAATAGCAGATCGGATATAAGAGACTGAGCGGAATTGCGAATAAATGAAAATGGAATGGAATGTAAATGAAAGGATATTAAATGTAAATGAAGACAGAATGGAATAGCAAGCATATGGAGTGTGATATAAATGAGTGGAGTGAATTGACAGGAGCATGTGATGTCAAGACAGATACATAAGGTGCATATAGTCTGTGGACTGAGGGCATATGGTTGGATAAGCGAGTGATGGCATAGTTGGGCTGAGTAGGCTGAAATGAATAGTCGGGCATGCCTGTTAAATCCGCATGTTGATACTTAGCTAGAGACTTCCGAAAGGGTTCTTGGGGTTCTGATAGGGTTCTGAGGGGGAAGTTCGTATTCCGAGGGTGGGGGTGAGGATCGGAGTCGGGGTCAGAGTCGGGATCAGAATCGGAGGGGACGGAAGTTGGGAACGCTGGGGGTCTTGGGACTGTTCACGGTATAGGATGGTATGAGTGGTTCGAGGTCACAGGGACTTGGCTTCAACTTATGTGTTGCGCCCTCCTCGATCGTCTGTCCCTAATTTCGGAAGGTCGGAAAGTTTACCGGAAACTAATCGGAAACTACAATGCAAATTAAGTCGATATTTGTACTGGCAAATAGTCCAGTCAACTGGGAGACTATATACATGTGACTATCCTTGTACTATCTTTGCCGGTCATAAAACAAGGAGAAGGAGAGTACAAGGGGTCAATATAAAGGAGAAAACAAGGAAGTGAGGTAGGCGATGGTCCTGCACGTTGGTTATCAAAGTAATGGAACCTTGACTTCGGAGTCTTTGGAGGTTCGGAATCGTGGAACCTCGGAATGTATGTCGGACCTCTGGAAATCTGTTATTCAGGCTTTGGGTGATTGGAAAGGTCCCGGAAACGGTGCAGGTGGTTGTGGGGTTTAATGTGGGTTTGTTTGGCAGCATGGGCCATAATAGTATCCCTCCACTAGGACTGAGCCCTCGAGGTCCTAAGCTTTAATTGGGGCAGTAATTAAGGCGGACATTACTGTGGGGGTTTTCTGATGGTTCCCTGGGATTTTGATCAATAAGCACTGATGGTTCATCTGCCTATAAAAGGGGGTGTTTGCAGAACTAGGAGAGGCCTTTCCTCGATGGAGAACACAGATCCGCAATCTTCAGAAATCCTCGGAGATCCTCTCCGTATCCTTCTCTATGGTTTGGAGACAAGTGAGGAGTGTTTTTTATACACCCTTGACAAGGAGTTGACCCTTCTCCATGCTCGTACTATTAGGGTCCATGATTATTACAGTGAGCGGTGCTTGTTGGAATTTTCTCTTTTCCTAATTCCCGTAGCGAGCTATTATAAGAGGCCATCACTGTCCGGGGCTGTTCCTTGTCGGGATTCGGAGCCGGGTGAAACCTCTGGCAAGTCGGGGGCAGAAACGAGTGGTCTGGAGGTACTTGGACGTATTGCCGTGTATCTATTTCATGTAGACAAGTACCGGGAGGACCTGCGCCAACTCTTGGACTACTACGAGCGCTTTCAATGTTGTATGTCCAACCTGACAGCCGCCGGGCCTGGCATAGAGGAGGAGAGGTTGCGGGGGAGCCTTACCGACGCATTAACATCCTTCCTGCAGGTGGATCATGGGCTTGATTCCTCTTTTCTGGAGGACATGGATTGGTTGCTTATCCGTTTAGGTTGCGGGTTGGGTGGTTCCGATGGGCATTCGGGTTTGGTGCAGGCCGTGGAGGGTTCAGGTGATTCAAACGAATGTGTTGATTAGTTGTTTGTATGATTGGTGTTATGAAATTTTTTACAGTTTGGCGGTGTCTTCTGGGCGACATAAGGATCCTTGAATAATTGTTATTTCCTGGATGTTTCTCTATTTCCTTTTCTCTCTCCTCTTTCTTCTCTTTCTTCTTTTTCTCTTTTTTTTTTTGAGTGGATGTCCTATGGTCGCCTGATTTCCGTGGCTAGTGTCGTAGTGGTCGTGGGGTCGTGGGGATTGTATCGTTCATTTTTTTGGATTGTCACTTGGACGGAGGTAGTGTCGTCGGGATTCGGGGAATGTCCTGCAAGGCTCAAGTCTCGGTTGAAATTGTTGATTAGTTTTAGCTTGTATTAATACTCTAACAAGAAAGGGTCCAGTTCTAGAGAATCTACATAGTACCGTTAGTCTAAGGGATGGTACGGAGTTTCGCGAGCATCAGGGTTCTTCCTGAGCAGAGTTTTCAGAGGGTCATATTTGAGCGCTGAGTGAAGACTGCTGGCTCCATATTGCCAAGAATCAGTTTGGACGTAGACTAAACAAAGTAGTACTCAATACCCTATCAATCGTTGGATCGCGGTGGGTGAGCGTGTTGTGTCCGGTAACTAGAATCTGACAGATTCAGAGAGGGTCACAGTCAAAACTTATCAATGATGGTCATGGGTGTTCAGGAGGGTCGGATTTGGAGGGTTGGAGTATTTCCACAGAGGGGTTGAACTTTTGACGATTAGTCACAGAGGGGTGTATCCCTGAAAGGGTTGGATGCGTTGTTTTGTTTTACATCCGTAGGCATAGTTGGTGTTCAATGCAAACCACTGGTGCTGGAGTTGGGGGCCTAACTTCTTATTCCTCAGTTTCCGAAGCGTCCGATGTCTCAGACTCTTCTTCAACCTCTTCCATCATGGAGGCTGCATGCCCTTTGGTGACTGCGGTGGTGGATCTTAGGCATTCCTTGGCTGGGTGGCCCGATCTGCCGCAGAAGAGGCAGAGGTTTTGTTCAAAGCGGCGTTGCCGTTCTTGTGGTGTAAGTTTTCCATCTTTCCCTAATCTGGATGAAAGATCCATGGTAATCCTGCTGCCACTGGATGGGGTCGCAGGTTGGCCTACATTGGCCGTCTTATTGCCCGTGTTAGGGGCCAAATACGTGGTCACGGAGGTCCTCCCTCTGTCGTAGGGGCGGTCGAAGTTCCAGGTGGAGGGGGTTTCTCTGGCAATTTCCGATCATCGTTCCCAGTAGCAGGTGTCGATGGATTGGGACAGGAGACAGAGTTGGAGCAGGGAATGGGGCTTTCCTACTCTAGAGATCTCATCCTTGATTCTGCTGGGGAGTCCGTTGTAGAACTGGCGACGAAGTGCAGCATCACCCCAGTAGACACGGGTGGCTAGTCGATTGAATTCGACTACATATTTTGTGATGTGCTGATTATCGTGCATGTGGAGGGTCTCGAGGTCTGCTTCGGCCTCTCCTTCTGGGTCGTGGGGGCCGAAGTTGGTTTTGAGTTCATTCACGAACTCCTCATAGTCATGGAGCCAGTCTGGCTCATTGGGGGCGGAAAGGGCTGGTTTGAACCAGTCCAGGGCGGTACCGGTCAGGTACAATAGTACGTAGGTTACCTTGGCACTCTCGGTGTCGAAGGCGTCAGGGCAGTCATGGAAGTTCAGCCTACATTGCACTAGGAAGGCTTGTAGTTTTCTTGAATCGGATCCATTGAAGGTATCTGGATCCCGAATCTTGGTGGCGTGGGGAGCTGATCTCCTGGGGCTGGCTAAGTTACTTGCCAGCATAACGAGAGCCTGAGTGAGATCAGGCACAACATTGGGTCCTAAGGTGGGGGCCCCTCCTGGTTGTGCAAGAGGCGGCGGTACTGCGGTGGGTGGTGTGACATGGGGCTGGGTGACAGGGGGTGGCACAGCAAACGGGGGTACGGTGGGTGGTGTAAGGAGTGGTGGTGCTACGGGCGGTGGTGCCGTGGGCAGAGGTGCGAAAGGTGGTGGTATGTAGGGGGGCGTCGACGAGTCTGATGGCGCTGCTGTGGATGGTCCTGAACTGGACCACATATCCGATGGCGATGATTGTTAGATCGCCAGGGGGTGGTTCACGAGGAACGGGTTGGTCAAATTTGAGTGCAGGTGTTGGTTTGTGTCCAAAAATCCGGAGTCAGAGGAAGGTTCTGGGGGATGAGCTGGGGTTTGAGGCATCTGAAAACTTGGTCCGGGGACGGGCAGTTCTTGGGGGATGGATGCACGGTGGGCAGACGCCTGAGTGATTGTCTGCATGGCTTGTGAACGTGTGATGGGTCTCATGCTTAATGATGATCAGGAGTGTGAGTACGAATATACTGTTAAATCCACATGTTGGCACTTAGCTAGAGACTTCTGAAAGGGTTCTCCGGGTTCCGATAGGGTTCCAAGGGGGAAGTTCGTATTCCGAGGGTGGGGGGTGAGGATCAGAGTTGGGGTCGGAGTTGGGATTGGAATCGGAGGGGACGGAAGTCGGGAATGCCGGGGGTCTTGGGACTGTTCACGGTATAGGGTGGTATGAGTGGTTTGAGGTTGCAGGGACTTGGCTTCAACTTATGTGTTGCACCCTCCTCGATCGTCTGTCCCTAATTTCGGAAGGTCGGAAAGTTTACTGGAAACTAATTGGAAACTACAATGCAAATTACGTCGATATTCGTACTGGCGAATAATCCAGTCAACTGGGAGACTATATACATGTGACTATCCTTGTACTATCTTTGCCGGTCATAAAACAAGGAGAAGGAGAGTACAAGGGGTCAATATAAAGGAGAAAACAAGGAAGTGAGGTAGGCGATGGTCCTGCGCGTTGGTTATCAAAGTAACAGAACCTTGACTTTGGAGTCTTCAGAGGTTCGGAATCACGGAACCTCAGAATGTATGTCGGACCTCTGGAAATCTATTATTCAGGCTTTGGGTGATCGGAAAGGTCCCAAAAACGGTGCGGGTAGTTGTGGGGTTTAATGTGGGTTTGTTTGGTGGCATGGGCCATAACAATGCCAGTGTATGGTTCCTGACAGTATCTCCCCCTTACAGCTGAGTCCCACGAGGCCACAGAAATGATATTCTAGAACAGTGGCCCCATTGGAGTTTGGAAATGCGAAAGCATATAAGAGTGGCTGTAAGAGAGTTTGGGGGGTAACCACCGTCGACATCGCCAATGGATGAAGAAACTTTTGTCAACCCCTCATACATCCGTAAGCTCATGAACATGTACAGCTCACCCATCACCTTATATCTTTATACTGCCAATCATCCTCCTCCCGTCAACATACCTATTCCCACCCCATCAATGATCGAACGTAACCGTGCACAACTTGAAGAGGATGCAAGGGGTGCAATTGATATGCGATCCCCATGGGTTGAAGGATTGCACTTAAAAAGTGCAAAGGTGAGTGACCCTTCGCTTGGATATGGTGCAGTACTAATTTTGACTTTTATAGTATGCTCATCTGGAGATGCGAAATGACGAGTTTGACTCTAAGATTATTTTCTACCACAACGCAAGGCTGGTAGAAGATGACGATACACCTTGGGTTGAGGGCCACAAATCTGACCTCCCCTGTGAATGATGCATGCAATGGCGTAACATGTGCCTTCAGAAATGGGACAGGGACTTAGACATGGGAGCTTGTGTGTGGTGCAGTGAGAGGGGGGTTGGATGCACTATAAATATGCGAGGTAGGGGTACCAGAAAGAGGAAAGGTAAGGGGAAGGGAAAGGCAAAGCGCAGTGAAATGGAAGTAAGTCCGAAGAAGAAAAGGGCGAGGAAGGATACGTCTGAGGCTTGTTATTTGGACCGGCCAGGACCTTTAAAAAATCCGCATACCCCCCTCTTCCAGCATGGATCATCTACCCCTCAGCCTTCGTCTCCTCCACCTCCTGAAATGCCCATCTCTGAACCAATGCCGATACCATAAATAACAGTATTGTTGCCGACACCTCCTCTACCCCCTCTACCCCCTGCTGCTCCTTCTACCCCTCCTCCTCTACTGCCAACACCATCTCCACCGCCTCTCCCCTCACCATCCTCATAGTTGTCCCCCCTCCTCCCCACGTTGTTCGTGTGCCTCCCCAGCCTTTACCAGTCATTGAGCTGACTGCGGCTCTGGTAGAGCTCAAGTACTCTATCGATGAACTTTGACGTGAAGTGGCTAACAGCAAGGATGAAAATGCCGAGCTGAGGGCTACAAATGAGGAATTGTGAGCAGAGGTGAGGAATTTGTCCTTGCAGATAGGATATCAGACATCCAGTGCAAATGTAGTGCAGGAATCACCTAGGCTGCCGGGTACTTGGGCCAATTAGGCATCGGGGTCTGGAAATCCAAGGAGCATGTTTGATGACTTGGATGAAGATGGAGAAGTAGAATTAGGCTTGTAGAATAGGAAGTAACTTAATTGTTTTTTTTTTTTTTGACTTGAACATGAATTGAGGGTTTGGAAATAAGAGTTGAATTGGAATAAGGAATGATGAAATCGAAACTGAGGATTGAACTTGAAAACAGGAAAAAAAGCTAAATTGCAAGTTGGAATGAGTGGATTGGAATTGAGGTTTTTTTCTTTCTTTTTTTGAACTTGAAGACAGAGTGAACGGAACTGAAATACAAGAGTGATAATGAATGGAATGAGCGAGAGTGAACGGAAGAGAAATTGCGAGGTGCTTATGGAATGGGTAATGGTCCAGGTTTGTCTGGATACGACTTGTGAAAGTCTTGAACGAGTTCTGAAGTATAATTGAGTTCTGTTGCAAGGAGCCATGAAGTTTCTTCATCTGTGCTTTCATATCCTACCTACTGCACTAAGTACAACAACCTGCACACCGTACATTGATTATCAATTTTCGAGTCCAGGATCTCGGATATCTCGAATTCAGGTTCGCCGTCGATTATGACTGGGGGCAGAGGTGGTTGAATGTGATTAGGAATGGGATTAGAAGTGGCTGGCTTGAGCATTGAAATGTGGAATACAGGATGTACTGCGTTCATGTAGCCTGGGAGCTTCAGAGTAATTGAGTGAGTACCGGGACATGTAATGATTTCAAATGGACCCAAAAACTTCTCAGCTAGCTTTTTCACAGGATGGGTAGTTCTGAGGAATTTGGCTTTGATAAACACGAGACTGCCAATTGGAAAGTCTGGAGATGGAAGTCATTTGGCCTCAGCTGAGGATTGGTACATTTGTTGAGCATCGAGGATGTTGGTTCGAAGTTGCTGGTGTAACTCATCCAGGTCAACTATAAAGTCTTGTGCTCGTGATGAAGCAAGGTTATGTTCGGGGTGAATGGTGAGATTGGGATGATAGCCTTTATTGGCAAAGAAAGGCGAGACTCCAGTGGTGGCACTGGGAGCGTTGTTATAGGCAAACTCTGCGAGGGGTAATAGTGAAAGCCCAGTTGTCTTGTTGATAGTTACAATAGACACAGAGGTACTGTTCTAATGTCTGATTAGTATGCTCGGTCTGACCATCGCATTCTGGGTGATAGCCTGAGGTGAAATGCAACTTCATGTTGAGGGCCTTCCTGAGAGAATGCCAGAAGTGGGACATGAATTCCAAGCCTCTATCTGAAGTAACATGAGAAGGAATGTCGTATTTGGAGAATACATGAAGTACGAAGAGTTCTGCGAGCTGAGAGGAAGTGATGGTAACGGAAGTGGGAATGAAGATAGACTGTTTAATGAAGCGGTCGACTATGACTAGGATGGCCGTGAATCCTGAGGACACAGGGAGCTGCTCAATGAAGTCCATGGATATCGAGTTCCAGGGTTTGTCTGGCACTGGAAGCTGTTTGAGTAATCCATATGGCTTGTGACATTTGCGATTTATTCTGCATACACATTGTACAGGACTTGCGGTAGTCTTTAACGAATGAGCGCATGCCAGGCCAATTGTAGTCGTGTCTGACGAGGTCTATGGTTTTGTTAATTCCAAAGTGTCCAGAAAGAATGTGATCATGCTTATGTTGTAACATGTGTAAGCATAAGTCTTGGGCCTCGGGTACGTAGATGTGATCGTCGAATAGCAACAGACCATTGGAATTAATCTGCCACTTCAGGTTGTTGTTATTCACAAGGTGTTTCTGGGCTAAGGAGTCAGAAGGAAGATGATGTCTGATGTCGTTCAGGATATGCTCGGTGTCCATAAGAGTCGAGGCCCTCAGTACTGGTTCGACGAGGCTCATGGCTCGAAGGGATGTGGACAACTGATGTTGAGAGAAGATGGGTTGAAGGTTCTGGGGATTAATGGTGGTGTAGTCGCTCATCCCCTCCTTAAGATAGACATCCCACCGTCTCGTGAGTGAATCAGGCTTAGTGCCCAAACGACCTGGTCTGAAACGGATGACAAGATTAAACTGAGAGAGGTATTCTGACCACCACTGGTGTTGAGAGAAGATGGGTCGAAGGTTCTGGGGATTAATGGTGGCGTAGTTGCTCATCCCCTCCTTAAGGTAGATGTCCCATCGTCTAGTGAGTGAATCAGGCTTAGTGCCCAAACGACCTGGTCTGAAATGGATGACAAGATTAAACTGAGAGAGGTGTTAAGTCCGTGTGTCAGGCACTTAGCTAGCACTTCCGAAGGGGTTATCCGGGTTAGCACGAAGGTCCGTAGCGGGGCCGAGGGCTGAGGCGGAAGTCGGATGGACTATGGACAGGGGGTGGAGGTGCCGGGAACTTAGGGTAGGTCGCAGAATGGTACGATCTGGTCGCTGAGGTGTTCGAGGTCGAAGGGACTTGGCTTCAACTTATGTGTTGCGCCCTCCTCGATCGTCTGTCCCTAATTTCGGAAAGGAGGCGGAAGTTTACCGGAAATGAATCGGAAACTGGTGGGAGACTAAATTGATATTCGTACTAGCGAACAGTCTAGTCAACTGGAAGACTATATACATGTGGCTATCCTTGTACTATCTTTGACGGTCATAAAACAAGGGGAAAAGGGAGTACAAGGGGTCAATATAAGGGAGAACAAGGGAGTGAGGTACGCGATAGTCCTGCGCGTCGGTTATCAATCGTAATGGAACCTTGATTTTCGGAGTCTTCGGAGGGTCGGAATCGCGGGGCCTTGGAATGTATTTCGGACATTCGGAAATCGGTTGTTCGGGCTTTGGTCGATCGGAAAGGTCCCGGAAACGGTGCGGGTGGTTGTGGGGTTTAATGTGGGTTTGTTTGGCTGCATGGGCCATAACAAGAGGTATTCCAACCACCTGGCTTGATGTCTAGTCAACAACTTGGTTGTACAAAGTACTCCAATTTCTTATGATCGGTGATGACATTGACAGGGTCGCCAGAACCTTCTAAGTAATAATGCCACTTTTGAAAAGCTTTGAAAATTGTGAGCAGTTCTTTGTCATGAATGTTGTAATTGAGTTCTGGAGAGGTGAAAGTTTGGGAATGAAATGCGACAGGATGAAGCTCGCCGTCTGGGGAGTGTTGAGAGAGTATAGCTGCTAAAGTGTAATCTGACCCATTTGTCTCCACAATCAAGGGCAAATCAGGAGTCCAATGAGTTAAGATAGGGGCAGATGTGAATGCCAGTTTCAGCTTATTAAATGCATCTCTATACTCCTCACTCCAGTTCCAAGCCAGACCTTTGCGAGTAAGTTGAGTAAGAGGAGTTGTAATAGAGGAATAGTTGAAAATGAATCTCCGATAGAAGTTTGCAAATCCGAGAAATGATTGAACGTCTTTGACTTTACACGGCTTGGGCCATTGAGTGAGGCATTTGACTTTGTCTTCTGCCATTGTAAGGCCTTCGGGTGATAGGATATATCCAAGGTATTTGATGGACATTTGGTGGAAGGAACATTTGTCTTCTTGAGCATACAAGTTGTGTTTGCATAATCATCATAGAACTTCACGAACGTGTTTGATATGCGAGGATTCGTCATTTGAATAGATGAGGATGTTGTCCAAATAGACTATGGTGCAATTGTCTAATAGGTCACCAAAAATATCGTTCATGAAGCGCTGAAATGCAGCAGGGGCATTAGAAAGTCCAAAAGGCATGACAAGCCACTCCAAGGAAATTCAACATGTCCTAAAGGCTGTCTTCCATTTGTCCCCTTCTGCAATTCAAACGAGGTGATAGGTGTGTCTGAGGTCAATTTTAGTGTATATATGACCTTTCTTGGGGGTATCTAAGAGGTTGGAAATAAGGGGAAGTGGATAATGGTCCTTCTTTGTGATTCTGTTTAGACCGTGAAAGTCTATGCAGAGCTGCAGGGAGACATCCTTCTTGTGTACGAATAGTACTAGGGCACCATGTGATGAACATGAGGGTCGAATGAAGCCCATGTTGAGGTGTTCTTCAATGAAGTCTCATAGTGGTTGGAGTTTGGATACTGAGAGGGAATAAATGGGACCAAGAGGGGGCAAGGTGCTGTCCTCAAGGTTGATCTTGAGATCATAGGGTCTATGAGGTGCTAGTGTATTACTGTGCTGTTTACTATAGACATCAACAAAGTCATGATAGAATTCTGGAATATGCTGTTTAATGCTATCCAGGTTGTTGGAGGAATCAACCATAGTGGAGCCTCGAGCATATTTGTCGAGATCTATGAGGTCGAGTTGAAAAGCTTGTGAACCTTCTAGTTTGCAGGTGCAAACAAACACTTCTGCATTAACTACGGCTATTCGCAATGCCTCCAACTTTGGAGATGGCGACAGATTGCTAGGAAGCGGGGTGCTGGACTGTGAAGCAGTGGTTGAGGCCTAGGTGTTGGAACAGTGGTCGGTTTCATAGACTTGAAGGTTATACTGCCCAATACCCAGTCAATCAATGGATTGTAGCGGGTGAGCCAGTTGAAGCCAAGTACTGTGGAGCAACTGCCGTCCAATGTAGTCATGTAGAAAGGGATGTTCTGAAGTTCGCCGGTCAGAAATTGGATCGGAATTGTCGTAGTCTGAGTAATGACAGAATTAGTAGAACCATCAAATAATTTCAACGGGATAGCAGGAACTGAATTAGTAGGCAAAGAATATTTTTGCACAACTCATGATTCAATAAAGCAGTCTGAAGAACCACAATCTAAGAGTGTAACAAGAGGAAGTTTGGAAATAAGAGAACAAGACAGATTAAGTATAAGCGAAGTTTTTGAAGTTTCAGAAGTAGAAGATACGCAAGAAATAGGAGAAGTAGAAGAAAGGGCATTCAAGAATAGCATGTGAGAGAGGCTAATGCAATCCTCAGCTCATGCATTTCCGAGGTTGCAGTTCATTTTTTTGACTCCATTGCCATGTTGTCCTCAGCATTGGTGTCGGATGTGCTTGCCTTGGTTGCGCGTGCTTTCATCGTTTTTTTGTTGTTGGAGTTGTTGGATTTGTTGTTGTTAGAAGAAGAGGTCAATGAGGATTGGGAATTGGATTTGGGGCAGTCCTTGACCATGTGACCTTTTGAAGCATACAAGAGACAAAGTCCCATGTCGATTCACCTTTGACATTCTTCAGGCAATAGCTTCCCGTCTTTTCTGAGCTTGGACGAAATGTCATTAGCATTGTTGTTATTGTTGGAAGACTTATCATTGCTGTTCTTCTTCCCCCCCTTCTTACTCTTCTTGTTGTTCGAGTTGTTGGAGTTGGAAGAAGATTGATGGTTGTTGTTGTTGTTGGAGTTGGATTTGGATGGGGACCCGTTCGGTTTTGAAGGCATTCTGAAGTTGTTGAACTCCTTGCATTCCCAATATCTGCTGTTGATCTTGAGTGAATATTGTCTGAGTTCAGCAAGAGTTTTGAAATGAGGGAAGTTAAGGAGGCTGTCCTTGATGTGTCTGGCCAACCCCTTGTATGCCGCATGTGCGAGGGCAGCATTGTTCCACTGAGTGCGAGTGGAGGCTCTGGCAAAGTCAATGAAGTATCGTGCCACGTAGGGAACGGCATGGGTCACCCACGGGTCAAATGTGGGTGACCCACACCCGACCCATGGGAAACCCGAACCCATCAACCCATGGGTCAACGGGTGTCGGGTGCATGCCGCACCCACACGCGTGCGGCACATACGACGGGACGGGTATGGCGCATACGGCGCATATGGTGCATACGACGGGTATGGTGCATATGGCACATACGATGGGTATGGCACATATGGCGTGTACGACGGGTACGGCGCATATGGCACGTACGATGGGTATGGCACGTGTGGCACATATGATGGGTATGGCACATGTGGCACGTACGGTGCATATGGCACATACGACGGGTATGGCATGTATGACTCGTATGGCGCATTCGTCGCGTTTGTGGTGTCGCATGTGCATATGGCGCTTTCGTCGCGTTCGTGTTGGTGCATGCGCGTATGCGTAAGTTGTGTTTGTGTCGGAGTTGATGCCCCAGGTTGGACCCAGGTCACGGGTGCTTGCGGCTTGACCGGCACCCACACCCAAGGACACCCAACCTGGTGACCTGTGCGGGTTGGCCTGACCCGTGCATTTCCCTAGTGCCACGTGATGGTTGTCCTTCATAACTATCTTGCCGAGGTCAATTTCTGCTTGCGCAATGCTGTTGAATGGACCAAAGTTGGTCTCAAGCTCTTGACAAAAGTCCCTCCAGACCTTGAGCCAACTAGGCTCAGGCTGGATTTCACCTAGAATTGCAGGTTCAAAGTACTGGAGTATGGGGCCTGTGAGGTATGAGATGGCATATTGGACCTTTGATGCATTCGTCAAGAATGCAGATGGACGGTCTCGAAAGTTCAGCGTGCATTGTAAGAAGAATGTGCCAAGCTTAGCTTGGTCAGTACCGTCGTAAACCTCAGGCTTGCAAACCTTGGCATGATGACCAGGGTTGGGATTAGATCTAGGGGGCTGTTAGGCTAATCTATTGACAAGTGCCTTGACAATTTTGTCTGAACTAGAAGAGGAATTAAGAGTCGGATTGGAATTAAGAGTCGGATTGGAATTAAGAGTCAGATTGGAATTAAGAGTCAGATTAGGATTAGAAACATGAGTGGGATTCAGATTTGCAACTTGGACAGGGTTTGGATTTGGCTCGTTGTTGTTGTTGTCATTAATTGGGTTTTCTTTGTCATCATTCTCGAGTTCAGGAGGAGCATTCCCTCCTGATGGGCCAGCTTCGCAAATTGAAGGTTGTTCTGACAGCTATTGAAGTGAAGAAATCTCCTGCAACTGACTTGGGACTTCTACAATGAAAGGTAAATTGCGAGTGGTAGATCAGGTATTCATGATGGTCGTGATATGCGAAGATGAAGTGCGATCAAGTGTGGAAGTCAGATAATACTGTTATGATGTAGAAAAAGGATGTAATCATAATATTATTAATCTCCCAAAGGTGAGGCAATGGCGAGGCTCTGAATGGGGCTTGGCTTCAATGTTATGCATTGCACCCACTTGACCGCACGGTCCCCAATTTCATAAAGGTGAGACAGATAGAAATGAACAGAAGAACCTTAGTTGAAATCAAGGTTGATTATCTGACTGAAGACTGAACTACTGAGTACAAGATATTTATACTATTTTCTAATCTACTAGGAGTCGAATAGATTCCTATTATAGAATGAGAAAGCCAAGGATCATGAAAAGCGAGAACAGAAATACTACGCCCCAAATAATGATCTCCTCTGTGGCATTGGGGAGTGACGTGTCGCTCCAATTCCCAATGGAGTTACCCTAAGGAACGTAATAGCAGATCGGATATAAGAGACTGAGCGGAATTGTGAATAAATGAAAATGGAACAGAACATAAATGAAAGGATATTAAACGTAAATGAAGACAGAATGGAATAGCAAGCATATGGAGTGTGATGTAAATGAGTGGAGTGAATTGACAGGAGCATGTGATGCCAAGACAGATACACAAGGTGCATATAGTCCATGGGCTGAGGGCATATGGTTGGATAAGCGAGCGATGGCGTAGTTGGGCTGAGTGGGCTGAAATGAATAGTCGGGCATGCCGGCATATGGTTCCTGACACAATCTCAATATATTGTATTTTTATATTGATTTTAGTGTCATTCTGTGCGCTTTTCCATTCTGAAAATTTTGACTATTATTTTGTATTTTTACCCTCAATATTGAGGGAGTTATTCTTTGTTCTCTATGTACTCACACACGCTTATACACACACTATACGACACGCATGGCCTGCTCCCTGGATAGTGACCAGGAGATTGGCCCCATACCAAAGAGGATGTATAGGGGCCATCTCAAGGGTATAAATCTTAATATGATAGGTGTAGGACATTGTGTATTACCCAGGAAGATCAAGGGTTCGTAGGTACTTCAGACAAGAAGGCACATATATGCACCAATTGTAAAAAGCCAGGACACACTCCCGAAATGTGTTGGGCTAAAGGTGGTGGCAGAGAAGGCCAAGAACCAAGGCAGAAGAAAAGAGCCAAGTTCAAAAAGATGAAAGGAAAAGGGAAAGGCAAACCCAAAGCCAACGTAGCTGATGAAGATGAGTCTTCTGGAGGAGATGATGATGGATCAATGGCATTTATCAATTATGATTGTGCCACCTTCATCAGAGACAGAACAGGCAATACCATCATTCTAGATACAGGAGCTAGTTCTCATATGATGCCACATAAAAAGATGCTTGAGAACTATAGAAGCTTCCCCACTCCGTGTACAATTCAGGCAGCCGATCAAGGCAGCTTTGATGCATATGGTAGCGGACAACTCAAGATTATAACTAGAGTTGGTGGGAAAGCAGTCACATTGACATTGAAAGATACACTATACACTCCAAAAATCGCCTTTACCCTTATTTCCATAGGCCGATGTGATGATGCCGGGAACTAGACAGAGTTTGCATCACAAAAATACACAATAAGAAATTTATCCGGCCATATTTTATTGCAGGTATCTAAATCACACAGCCTATATCGATTGGACAATCAGTCAACCCGATATTCCACAAAGCTATGTTTAACCACCATTGAGACACACCGCAGACTAGGGCACATATCTTACAAGGCCCTTAAGCGCCTGATAGATCGTGGTATGATTTATGGCCTAGAGCTTTCACAGGCTAGAGACAAATTTACCTGTGATGCGTGTATTAAAGCTAAAATTACATGCAAGCCGCTCCCATCAGAATCAAGTGAGCATTCAAAGAAAATAGGTGATAAAATATATTCTGATATATGGGGACCAGCAAGACACATCACAATTGACAAAAAGTCTTACTATGTCTCTTTCATGGACGATCACTCAAGGGAATCTGTGCTCTATCTAATGAGCACTAAAGATCAAGTCTTTGCCAAATACAAATTGTATGAGGCAATGATGCTTCAGCACAGGAATGCACGTGTCAAAATGCTTCTCTCAGATCGAGGGGGTGAATATACAAGTGCTGAATTCAATAACTATCTAGACAAGCAAGGCACTCACCATCAATATACTGTTCATGATACTCCCAAGCAGAATGGAGTAGCTGAGCATCTAAACCACACATTGGTCGAAAAGACACGTGCGATGCTTCTAGATTCAAATCTTCCTAAATTCCTATGGGGATATGCTATCCAGCATGCTAACTACATTAAAAATCACATGCATACACGAGCTCTACTGGACAAGACAACTTATGAGATGATCTATCATCAAAAACCAAATTTGCAAGATGCTCACAAATGGGGGGAAAATGTCTATGTTAAAATCAAACAAGACGATAAGCTACTACCTAGAGCCAAGATAGCTAAATGGATTGGTCATTCCACACAAAGTGATGGCCACTGCATCTATTGGCCAGACAGTCAACGGGTATCTGTGGAGCAAAATATTATATTTGAAGGAATAAAATTACCTTCAACTGCTCCTATTTTACCTACAAATGATCGACTAATTACTGTGCCAAAATCCACTAAGTATTAGCCAATACCACCCACACCGGTACCTATTCAAGCACTAGTATCATCACATGACCTACAGCAGGGTGATAGCCACATTGAAGAAATAATTGAGTGCATACCAGAAAGAGATTTGGAAAATATACAGCCAAGTCAAACAGATGTGAGCAGACCTAAAGAAGCTCCTCCACTTAGAAGAAGTGAGAGAATATGCTTATTACAAGAAAGAGCCTCAATAATCAGCTCAGGCGACAGATCTCAAGCCAGAGAAGCTGCATACAAAGACTCTTGTCAAGCGTCATATACTGACGGTCTTCGGTACTGCCGAAAGGTGTTGGCGAAAGGTCGGGCAGACTATGGCCAAGTCCTGCAGGCCAAGAGTAGTGGCGTTGGCTTCAACGTACTCGTGCATTGCGCCCTACTTGCCATGCATGCCACTGTATTTGCAACAGATAGATACTCGGGGGGATGCTGAGGATGCTGGCCCAAGTCGAGGACTTAACAGAGGAGAAGAAGGTAGAAGGGGCTAAGCCTAGTCGATACCCAGAATGAGGAAATATGTACATGCATGTCCTACTTATATAGGTTAAGAGGTGACATGTGGAATAAGGAATGTGGAACAATAAGATATGCAGGGCATGTGGTTATTGTCCACAGCGAGTAAAATTAGAATAAGAAATGTAAGACAGGGATAAAACAATAAAGGACAGAATAATAGGATGTGCCCTAGGATAGGACAATAGGGAATGCCCAATTATAAAACAAGGCTGTAGCCAAGGATAACACAAGGGCAGGAAGTCCCGAGACGAGGTGGACTGAGGGGTGAGGAGTAGGCATGGGATGGGAATGGGGAATGTGACCGATATGTGCATCTAGCCAAGAACAACTCATCGAGTGGTTTGTACTTGGTTACTAATGGAGTATTTTAGTCGGTACCGCCAAGTTGCCGAATCCTCGGTATGTGTACTTGACAACTCTATTGCATGCAAGTATAACTACCTATAGCACAGATTAACTTCAATAACAAGTAAAAGTCAGTCTCTAACATAGAAATAAGAGAGAGGGAACTAATACTCACTTCAGTCAACTGAAAAGAAGACTGAAGTGAAAATGTAAACAATGTCCGCTACTTATAGTCTGTGCCCAGACAGAAGAAATGGAAACCACTCGGTCAGGCCATACCAAACGACACACTCAACGTGTCATAGCTGCCCCAACAAACTTCGGGTCCACTCCAGTTTGTAGAAAGTGATAAGGGTATGATGATGAAGTGGAATGGGATAGGAGTGGAGGTGATAAAACTGAAATATATCATGTACAAGCCTTGTGTACAGGCTTGATCTTCACAGATGGAATGTCGATGATCTTGTAAAGCCCAATCAGCATCAGAATATCCTACAATACCATCTCAGCTCTTTCCTAAGACTAATTTCTTCTCTTTTGTACCTTTCAAATATTTGAATACTCTCTTTACTGCATTCCAGTGAGCAATCCCTGGATTCTCTAAGAACTGGGATAATATGGAAACTGTAAACAAAATGTCTGGTCGGGTAACTACTGCTGCCCACATGAGTGAACCAATTGCCTGCCAGTATGCAATTTTCTCCATGCTTTTCTTTTCAACATCAGTAGTCAGGCATTGTTCTTTGGATAGTTTACATGTAGGATCTAGAGGAGTCGTATGCGTTTTTGCGTCTTGAAGATTAAATCGGTCGAGTATCTTGTCAATGTAAGATTCTTGTGAGAGCTTATTGTACTGGCCAATTTGTCTCGTTCGATCTTCAGGTTAAGAAGCCAATGGATTTCTCCAAGGTTTTTCATCTTAAAGATGGCTTCGAGATCTTCTTTGATGCCCCACAATATAATATTGTCTGTAGCCATGGCTCCAATGATCGCATAGTCGTTTGGTCTGTGTCTATAAAATATGGCAGCATCTGAGGCTGATTTTGTAAATCTAATAGAATAGAGGGCATTCGATAGACACTTATACCATTCTCTGCCCAATTGCTTGAGTCCATATATGCATTTCTTCAGCAATAATATGTTTTCATGTTGATCTTCGAAATATCCTGGTGGCTTGCACATATAAATAGGTTCTTCAAGTGGTGCATTTAAATATGCAACATCCACGTCCATTTGATGTATTGGCCAATTACAGTGACTCACAAAACTGACTCAATGTTTGGTGCTTTTGGACTATTCATTGAATAGCTTTGAATATAAAACATATATGAAAAAGGTGTTGGTGCATCAAAGAAAGAATCTGATCAGGGCTATGCAACCATTGAAAAATTATGTAATTCCAGTCAGGGGTGATGAAGATATGGGCAATTCAAATCAAGGGCTCATTGACTTAGTTTTGTGAGAGGGTATCAGAGAAATAGTAAGTTGCAATTCTAGTACTTGGTATTTCTCCCCTTGGCCTTAATTACTGCTGTCAGGGGAACCCCCGATCATGAACCCTGACCAATGCCGACCCACCCATACTCCACACCTGCCGACCGAAGTCCATTCGACCCACTCACAGCAGTACCGAGCATACCGCACACCAAACCATCATCCCTGTTGGTGAGTACCCTTCAGAAGGGTCAAGTGTAACTCTTGGCTCCCCTTTCGTCATTTGTTCTCAGGGTCGAGGCCCTGGCAGAACTTCCCGGTCGGTATGGAGGGTGATGCCTGGTAGAGCGCGGAGTGCCATAGCGATGGTGCTTATATACAGTAGTCAGTGGGCGAAGGGTTCCCTAGAGTTTTCTCTTTGGATCCCCCTTCGCCAGGTAGGCTAGCCCCCATGTATTAGGTACCATACTAAAACTCTGGATCCCCCTTCACCAGTGCACCACCCTAGGGTAGAACGCCTGCTTAGGTTGCCCTTACAACTGCCTCAAGTCTTCTAGGCATACTCTCTATCAAATTCTGACACACCTCTGGTGGTATGTTATTCCATACCTCCTCTACTCTCTCCTAAATTTACCAAACTCCCTTTGGTGGTGTTGGATACTCCTTAAGCCTGTTTTTTGCATGATCCCAGAGGTGCTCAATAGGATTCAGGTCTGGAGACTGTGCAGGCCAGTCAAGGAGAGTGATATTGTTGTTTTCCATCCAGTTCTTGGCCTTCTTTGACTTGTGCTTTGGGTCATAATCCTGTTGAAAAATTACCTGTTCCTCAGGAATTCTACTTTCCTCCAGGCTGGGCAGCAGGTGGTCCTCCAAAATGGACACAAACTGATCAGCATCCATCTTCCCCTCAATCTCTGCAAGCTGGCCAATGCCATTCCATCCCATACACCCCCATACCATAATGTTTCCCCCTCCAAACTTGACTGTCCCCTGTACCTCTCTCTCATTCAACCCCTTTCCCTTCTGTTTCCAGACCCACTGCCTCCTATCTGACCCAAACCTGTTGATTTTGGTCTCATCTGACCAAATGACCCTCTTCCAGTCCTCTACAGTCCACTCTCTGTGCTTCAAAGCAAAGGCCAACCTCAGCTGTCTGTGCCTTGCACTGAGGAAGGGCTTTTTCTTCTTCACCACAGCCTTGAATGAATGTTTCCTGAGGAGTCTTCTGACTGTTTCTGAGGAGACTGGGTGGGGGATAATTGTATTGATGTGTTTGGTGACCTGAGTAGCATTGGCAGCTCTGCCAGTAGCAATTTGTGATAAAATAGAATGTTGATCTCTAGAGGAAAGCTTGGGGGGACAACCTCCAGAGGAGTAGGACTGGTTGGGATGGAGAGTTCTGACAGCTGTAGACTGGCTGAGGCCAAGTCTTGAGGCAATAGTGCAAGTGGAATGACCATAAGAGGCCAAGGAGAGGATGTTTTCTTTTTGAGCAGAGGAAGTAGGGTGCATTAGAGTGTAGTGAAGTTCTAGACATGTTAGAGGGGATTAAATACCTTAATTTGAGTTCTCATGAAAGATAAGGTTACCATAGTAACCATCTATCAAGGGTTGCATGTTATATAATAGATGGAGTATCAGATTCTGATTGTTCTGACACCATCTCACAAAACTGAGTCAATGGGCCCTTGATTTGAATTGCCCATATCTTCATCACCCCTGATTGGAATTACATAATTTTTAATGGTTGCATAGCCCTGATCAGATTCTTTCTTTGATGCACCAACACCTTTTTCATATATGTTTTACATTCAAAGCTATTCAATGAATAGTCCAAAAGCACCAAACATTGACTCAGTTTTGTGAGTCACTGTATCTGTTATACTCCCATTGCATTTTTATCCTGTTTCATTCAGTCATTGACACTTGTTTCTTTCAGATTCTCCACAAGATCATTACAGTTTATGGATGCATATCAGAAAGGCCTCACAGGTAGTCAAGCAGCTTGGGCCAGTTGGAAGTACTGAGGTTACTGTACCTTGCCAGATACTATTCTAGCTGAGTTGGACAAGGCTTATATTGTATAGTGTAGCACAATCATTTTTTCCAAAAAAATTGCCATCTTCTATAGCAGAATTCAATTTTATTTTCAATTTTATTTTCAGTGATGGAAATTTTTGCACTGTGACCATGACATTGTCACATCACATGACAATAGCGGAAACCGTTTGTCTTCTACCTTAATAGCCTCAAATTTACTACATTTTTCACATGTTTTTCCTAATTTTCTGAGGCTAAAATCACATTTATTTGTTAAAGTGCCACCAAAGTACCCATAACTCAGCTATTTTTGATGATATTTCCCTTACTGGGTAATATGATTAATTTTAATCTCAACACTAAGATTGAATTAGTTTTCAAGTGTGCAGGTCTAAGCCTGTGCTGCCTAAAACTGCAA
>QLPG01002757.1:0-23079 GCA_003314385.1 Gomphus sp. MG54
CAGTATGTGAAGACCTGTGACTCATGTATACGGACCAAAATCCGGAGGCAGCCTCCGATAGGAGAGTTAGAACCACTCCCCATCCCCGAAGCTCGGTGGGACGTTATCAGCGTAGACTTCATAGTAGAACTGCCGGATGCCCATGGATACGATGCAGTCATGAACGTAGTTGACTCAGTGAGCAAAAGAGCACACTTCCTCCCCACAAACACTACTATCACAGCGTTAGGAGCCGCACGACTCTATTTGACACACGTATGGAAATTACATGGACTTCCGAAACAAGTGGTCTTGGACCGAGGTCCTCAGTTTGTCTCGGAGTTCACCCGCGAACTCTATCGACTCCTGGGTATCAAACTTGCAGCAACAACAGCCTACCACCCACAAGGAGATGGACAGACGGAACGTGTCAACCAAGAGTTAGAGCAATACCTCCGAGTCTTTGTCAACGAACGACAGGATGACTGGGATGAACTCTTACCAATGGCTGAATTCCAGTACAATAACCATGTACACTCTGCCACGCAACAAACTCCCTTCATGTTAGACACGGGACGACACCCGCGAATGGGCTTTGAACCACAACAGCCAAGGTCACAAACAGAGACGGTAAATGAGTTCAAAGACCGAATGGAGCAGTCGCTAGAGGAAGCAAAGTCGGCACTGGCAAAAGCAAAGGATGATATGGCACGATATTACAACCAACGCCGAACTCCAGCACCAGAGTACCAAGCAGGAGACCGAGTGTACCTGGATGCCTCGGACATCTGAACAAAGTGACCCTCGCAGAAACTGAGCCACTGATACTTAGGACCTTACACCATTCAACAAAAAGTGGGAAGACATGCCTATAAACTCCGCCTCCCACAGTCCCTATCTCGTCTCCACCCTGTCTTCAATGTGGTCAAACTCCTTCCAGCCCCCGAAGATCCGATCCAAGGATGAAAGTCCGAACCACCTCCACCACCAGAACTAATAGAAGGAGAGGAACATTATGAGGTAGAAAAAGTGTTGGATAGTCGCTTGATGCGAGGAGGGCTCTACTTCTTGGTCAAATGGCAGGGGTATGGATATGAGGAAAATACATGGGTGAAGGAAGAGGACATGAATGCGCCAACTCAAATTCAAGAGTTCTACCTACAACACCCAGGAGCACCTCGGAGAATCCGAACAATGGCCTTCAAATCTCTATCATTCCATGCCACAAGGACGCAGCACTCTAGAAGGGGGGGTGATGTCAGGGGACGACCCCTTTTAAACTCCGATCCAACTCCGAGGTTCCATTTTAAACTCCGATCAACTCCGAGGCCTGATACAGGTCCGAAGTCCTACTTCAAATTCCGACCAACTCCGAGGCTAAGAGGCCCAGAAACCACCGAGTAGAGACAGAAAAGGTCTTAACACATGACGACTAGAACTCGGAGCAAATACCCAAGCCTCGGACTTAGTGCCAGGAGATTGGCTCTACAAACTCCGATGTATTGATTTGTAAGCTAGTGCACAGACCACCCATATAAAGGGTATAAAAGGGGCTCACCAGCAGCGGGATCCTTAGACTTTCCTCTTTGGATTCCCCCTGCTTAGGTGAGGACTCCACATGTATTTAGGTAGTAGATAAATAAATAACTTTGGATTCCCCCTGCTTAGCTTGCCTCCGAGATATACTTTGGGGCTGTAAGAGGGTTGCCCTTACACTGCCCATCTAACTAGGTATCTGAGTTGACAGCCGTGGCGTCGGTCGATCTTTGAATCCAGGATTTCTGCTATTTTGTATTCTGGCTCCCCATCGATTTCAACTGGTGGCTGAGGGGGTATCGTTCGACTGGGGAAGGTGTTGGGGGTTGATGGTTCCAGCATGGATATGTGGAAGACAGGGTGTATCGACTGCATGTTTTTTGGGAGACGGAGGGTGTAGGATACCAGTCCCACCTGAGCTATGACTTCGTAAGGGCCTAGGTATTTCTCAGATAATTTCTGGGATGGTCTCGTGGTCTGGATGTTGTCCGATTTGAGGAAGACTCGATCTCCGATCTTGATTTCTGGTGCTTGGGCGTGCCATCAATCTGCAGAGGCGGCATACCATTGTTGGGCGGCAGCTATGTTTTCATGGAGTTCCTGGTATAGTTTGTCTAGATTTACCATGAAGTTGCATGCCCTGGAGGAAGCCAGGTCTTGTTCGAGGTGGAAAGTGATGTCTGGGTGGTATCCCTTATTGGCAAAGAAGGGAGAGATAGCGTTCGTGGCATTGGGGGCATTGTTGTAGGCGAACTCTGCAATTGGGAGGAGGTCCACCCAGTTGTCCTGCTGGTAGCTGCAGTATACCCAGAGGTACTGCTCCAGGGTTTGGTTCATTTGCTCCATCTGGCCGTCACCCTCTGGATGGTAACCGGAGGTGAAGTGCAGTCTCATATCCAAGGCCTTTCCCAGGGACCTGAAGAAGGCGGACACAAACTCCATTCTGCGGTCCAAAGTGATGTGCAACAGCACCCCATGCTTGGAAAACATGTGGAGCACAAACAGTTTGGCCAGGATAGGGGCCGTGATGGTGTTGTGGGTGGGGATGAAGATGGACTGCTTAGTGAGTCAGTCCACAATGACAAGGATGGAGTCAAAACCGGCTGATGGGGGTAGCTTTTTGATGAAGTCCATCGAGATGGAGTTCCATGGTCGTGTAGGAACTGGCAGCTGTTTCAGGAGGCCGTATGGCCGATGTCTTTGCAATTTGGCCTGCATGTACATCATGCAGGATTTGACATAGGACTTGATGGTTTTTCGGAGTTCGGGCCAGGTGTATTCCCATCTAACTAGGTCTAATGTTCAGTTTTGCCTGAAGTGTCCAGAAATGGGATGGTTGTGCTTATTCTGCAGGACCCATAGGTGGAGGTCTCCACTGTTGGGTACGTAGATGCATTGGTTAAGGAGGAGGAGGCTGTCCAGTGAGGCTGACCATTTTCCGTCGGGGTTGTCGAAATTTCCCAATGTTTCTGCATCGCTCCGGGTCACTGCATGGATGTTGTTATGAAGCCATTCTGTGTCCATTATCGTGACTGCTCAGAGTGTAGGGAAGTATAGTGATGTGGCCCAAAGGGATGAAACCAGTGTCAAGTACCATACCAAGACATGTCTATTCGGCAATGCCGACCGAGCAATCACCCCATATCCATGACCAAATACCCGCGTAGCATGCATAACATTTGGTACGCCGGTTTCAGCTCGGCATGTCCACCATCCACACTCCCTGTCCCCACCTCTCGACCCTTCTCACCTCGGGACTTCCTGCCCTTGTACTATCCTCAGTTACAAGCCTTGTCTTATAGTCTGGCATCTCCTATTGTCCTATCCTTGGACACATTCCTATTATCCTATCTTTTATTGTTTTATCCCCACATTGCATTCTTATTCTAATTTTATTCGTTGTGGACAATAACCACATGCTCTGCATACCTTATGGTCCCACATTCCTTATTACACATGTCGCTTCTTAACCTATATAAGTAGGACATGGATGTACATACTTCCTCATTCTGGGTATCAACTAGGCTTAGGCCCTTCTACCTTCTTCTCTTCTGTTAAGTCCTCGACTTGGGCCGGCATCCTCAGCATCCCCCCGAGTATCTGTCTGTTGCAAATACAGTGGCATGCATGGCAAGTAGGGCGCAACGCATGAGTACATTGAAGCCAATGCCACTACTCTTGGCCTGCAGGACTTGGCCATAGTCTGCCCGACCTTTCGACAACACCCCTCGGCAGTACCAAAGTCTGTCAGTAATCCAACGCTTGACAACCAGTTGTTCTGTGGTGAATACGGGTTGGAGGTTGTGGGGGTTGACTGTGGCATAGCTGTTCCCTCTCTCCTTTGGGTAGACATCCCATCATTTAGTCAGTGCATCTGGTTTGGCTCTGAGGCATCCAGGGCAGAAGCGGATGATCATGTTGAACTGTGAGAGAAATTCCGACCAATGGACCTGCCGGCGGGTGAGGAGCTTGGTTGTTGAGAAGTATTCCAGGTTTTTATGGTCCATGACTACATCAACAGGGTTGGGGGACCCTTCTAGGTAGTGTCACCAAGTTTTGAAAGCCTTGTAGATTGCGAGTAGCTCCTTATTGTGCATGTCGTAGTTTAGCTCTGGTGGTGTGAACGTCCAAGAGTGGAAGGCAATTGGATGTATGTCGTTGTCTGTAGGGGAGACTGTTGATAAGATGGCTGTGAGGGCATAGTTGGAGGCATCTGTCTCAACGATGAGATGGGAACCAGGAATCCATTGGCTCAGCACAGGGGCCATTGTATCCTACAGCTATCGGTGAAATTCCATGGTGTGTCTTTCTGTGTCAAACGGGTTAGCAGGATTGTGATGTTGGAGTAGTTGAAGATGAAGCACCTGTAGAAGTTTGCGAATCCGAGGAAGGACTGTATGTCCTTGACCTTGTGTGGTTCCGGCCAATCCTGAATTACTTTGATTTTGTCATTAGCCATGGTGAGGCCGTTCGGGGACCGGGGACAGGATGTATCCCAAGTACTCCACGGTGTTGGCATGACACTGGCATTTGTGAGCACAGGCATACAGGTGGTTTTTTTGGAGATGCTTCAGCACTTCGCGTACATGTTTCCTATGTTTTTCAAGGTTGTCAGAGTATACTAAGATGTCGTCCAGGTAAACCAGCACTGATACATCGAGTAGGTCAGAGAAGATGTCGTTCATGAGGCGTTGGAAGGCTGCCAGGGAGTTGCTTAGTCCAAAGGGCATAATGTACCATTCGAAGGATCCATATCGGATGCGAAACACAGTCTTCCATTTGTCTCCTTCTGGGATGCGGATGAGGTGATAGGTGTGCTATAGATCTATCTTTGTGAAGATCCTGGCCTTGCAGTGTTGAGGAATCGGGAATGCTCCCTATTGTTTTTAATCATTTTTTCGAGACAAATCAGCCTGCAGAATCCAAACCTCTCTTCAAGAAAATTTCCACTTGAATCAGCCATATCTTGGCAACAAAAAAATATTATAATGTTTTTGGCTGGCCAATTAAGAGTACATTACCTCCAGTAATTAACTCTTGATTATCAAGGAGATTGAGCCTATGGATAATCCTAAAAACATCTATATTTTTGCCTATCAATGTGTGGACCCACAATGTACAACAACTATGGAGCAATTACCTAAATCTACGAAAGTGGCTCCAAACTCCTGGCTCAAGTTCTCAGTCCACAATGTACAACAAATTCCTGGACTTATATAATACTAATTACATGAACGGTCAGTCCAGAAGCATGACTTACATAATATTAATATTTCATGACATGACCAGTCATGGGAGTACCAGTCATGGGAATATTATATTTCTTATTGTAAAAGTAGTGACAATGGTGACACAATGACTCCACAAGCTTCCAAGGCATTCCAATACCTTCTGAACACCTCCACAAGCTTCATGAAGGAATTGCCTTATCAGGAGATTACATAATTAGCTTAGAATTAGTATAAAAGAAGCTAGTTTTGAAGTGTAAAATAACAATCATTTTCACCCATCTTAATCCACAGGATTAAATAAGTGCCAGCAGCACTCTCATAAGTGGACCAAAGTCTGCTTAGGTAACTGGTCCAAAGACCAGAAGCCACCCTCAACAACGGGTCTGAAGACCTGTTGAATAGGTTTATTCTGAAGAGTAAACCTTAACCTTGCTACCGAAGTGGCAGGCTACCCCTTTAAAGAACTAAATCAGATAAAAATTAGAAAAGTGGAAATAAATCTAAACCAGTCTAGAACTAATAGTTTAACATCCTTAAACTATTAATTCTATACGTAACGAACGAGATGCCCTACAAGACCCCCCTTAAATATTCTCTTTGGACAAACGACCCAGATCAGAATCAATAAAGACATTTTTCACAGCTACATGAGATTTCATTAAACCTTTATTGCAATACTCTTGTGATAACAGATTAGTGAATCTCTGGAGTATAATTTCTTAATTGGGTTCTCCGTAAAAATAGCCTGTGCAGGTGTATTTTGTTGTCCTCCTGCATCTTGTTGGAGAACTTGACTTGCTTTGGTTCACACCAAAGTTTTGTCACAGCTTCTCAGGTTCCAAAACATGCGGGGTCTGTCAAGTAGGTCCAAAATGTGGGGTAATGGGTACCCGTCTTTTTTTGTGATTTTGTTGAGTCCTCTGAAATCGACACATAGTCGGAGGGAACCATCTTTTTTCCTGGCGAATAGGACGGGTGCTCTGCCTGGCGATCAGGATGGATGGATAAAGCCCATGGATACATGTTCATCTATGAATTCTCACAGTGATTTTAGTTCACTCTCTGACAGGGAGTAGATTGGACCGAAGGGAGGGGAGGTTCCCTTGTCAAGTTCTATTCTTAAGTTGTAGGGCCGGTGTGGGACCAAGGTGTTGGCTCGTTTTTTACTGAAGACGTCCTTGAACTCATGATATTCGCCTGGAACATTGGTTAGGTCTATGGGGCCATCTTTGTTTTTGTCCAGATTGGAAAGGAGAAGCTGGAAAGTTTGGGTTCCTTCCATCTTGGAGATGTGGGTGAATGCTGCCGCGTTGACCAGTGCAACTTTGGGTGCGACGAGCGTTTTCTTCAGAGGGTCGGAAGGATGTCATAGGGGGGCTATGGTTCCTGGTGGTTTCGGGGGGTTGAATAGTGACAGAGTTTTGAACGATATACTACCCAATATCCAATCAATCGATGGATTGAAGTGGGTGAGCCAGTTGTGTCCTAGTACTACCGAGCAGCTTGAGTCTAACAGAGTTATGAAGAAAGTTATGGAGTGCTATTCCCCTTGGGGAAACCGGATCGGGAGTTCGACGGTTTTGCATATTGAAGAATTTGAGGAGCCATCAAAAAGTCTCAGCGGGATTGGTGCTATGTTGTGGTGCTTGAGGTTGTGTCTCAATACTAGTTCTGAATCGAGGAAGCAGTGTGTTGACCCTGAGTCAACGAGGGTCTTCAGACTGTGGCCCAGGAGAGAGTCAGAGGTCAGATGAACGGTCAGTGAATTGGGGCTTGAGAGGGCAGATGCATTGAGCCTAAGCTCTGTTGGTGCATTGATGGTCATAAAGCCTCCCATGGTTGGTTCTGGTGTTTTCTCGAATTTTTTTTGCGGTAGCATGTTCCATGGCAGCTGTGGAAGTAGGGAATAGCACGGGTTTGGGTAACCCGCACGGGTCACCGGGTCGGGTGCCCTTGGGTTTGGGTGCGGGTCACACTGAGAGCACCCGTGACCCGGCCCAACCCGTCGCCTCAACTATGCACGCGTGTACGACACGCACGCGCACACGTACGACACGACCACGCCGTACGCGCACAGGCCGACATCAACGCGCCGCACGTGCATGCGCCAACACGAACGCGCCATACGTGCACGTGCCGACACGAACACACCGACATCAACGCGCCGACACTAACGCGCCGACATCAACGCGCCGACACTAACGCGCCGACATGAACGCACCGTACGCTCACGCGTATGACATGCATGCATCCGGGTGCAGCGCGTTCGTGTCGTACGTTGCATGCACGTACAGCGCATTCATGTCGTACATCGTGTGTGAGTACGGCGCATGCAGGTTGTATGTTGCGTGTGCGCACGGCGCGTGTGGGTCGTATGTCGCGTGCGGGTCATATGTTGAGTGCGCGCACGGCGCGTGCGGGTTGTATGTCGCGTGCGTGTACGGCGCATGTGGGTTGTATGTCGCGTGCGGGTGCGGCGCGCACCCGACACCCGTCGACCCGTGGGAAAAAACCCATGGGTTGACGGGTTCGGGTTTCCCATGGGTCGGGTGCGGGTCACCCACATTTGACCCGTGGGTGACCCGTGCTGTTCCCTATGTGGAAGAGGGTTTGGGGCAATCTTTTGCTACATGGCCTTCCTTCTCACAAAAGAAACAGAGGTCGTTTTCAAGACGGCACTGTCGTTCTTGCACGGTGAGTTTCCATTTGTGCCGAGTTTGGGCGAGTGTTGCTTGTCTGGCATCTGATTGTTTCTGTGTCATTTTCTGATTTCCGTTCCCAGTATCGGGCATCGATGGTTCACGATAGAAGGCAGAGTTGTGTTAGGGAAGGGGGTTTCCCTACTCTAGATATCTCGTCCTTGATTCTTCCAGGTAGCCCTTTGTAGTATTGGTGGTGGAGAGCTGAGTCGTCCCAGCGTGTGCGGGCAGCGAGGTGATTGAATTCAACCATGTAGTTTATGATGCGTTAGTCGTCGTGCATGTGGAGTTTCTCGAGGTCAGTTTCAGCCTCCCCTTCTGGGTCATGGGGGCCAAAATTGTTTCTTAATTTGGAGACAAATCATTGTGGTCGTGGAACCAGGAGGGTTCATCGTGATTGGTGAGGGCAGGCTCGAACCAGTCCAGGACAGTCCCGGTCAGGTATGACAAAGTGTAGGTCACCTTGGAGCTATTGGAACTAAAGTCATCAGGGCAATCTCAGAAGATTAGGTTGCATTGTACTAGAAAGGCTTGTAGTTTCCTTGAGTTGGACCCATCAAAGGGATCCGGGCTCTGGATTTGCATGGGAGGGGTCGCTTTCTTGAAGGTGGAGAGGCTGTTTGCTAGTAATGTGATTGCTCTGATGAGGTTTGTCGTGTTACTAGGGTGATCCAGGGGGTTCTGAGGTGTGGGGTTTTTGGATCCGATGGGTGGTGGGTGGTTCCGAGAAATGGGCATGCGATGGAGGAAGGGCCTAGTGAGGCTTCATAGGAGTTGGGCCTGAGTCTTGTTTCTCATGACAATCAGGAGTGTGAGTATGAATATACTGTTAAGATCGCATATCTGGCGCTTAACTAGTGTCCTAGAATGGCTTCTGAGGATTTCTAACGTCCTTTGGAGTTCTGTGTCTCTGGGGTATTTGGATTACAGAGGTCAGTTTGGATGGAGGGACAGAAGGGTAGGGGTGTGTGGGTTTTCAGACTGTTCGCGGTTTAGGTAGATCGACTAGTCGTTCGAGTGGTACAAGGTCACAGGGACTGGCTTCAACTTATGTGTTGCACCCTCCTCGATCGTCTGTCCCTAATTTTGGACAGTCGGAAAGTTACCGGAACTGAATCGGAACTATAATGCAGAAATAAATCGATATTCATACTGGCGAATAGTCCAGTCGACTAGGGGTTTATATACATGTGTGTCCTTGTACTATCTAAGGACAAGGGGACGGGAAAAATACAAGGGTCTAAATGGGGGGTGAAAACAAGGAGTGAGGTACGCATTGGTTTAAGGTTGTCTAAGTGTGGAACCTTGTTTTCCGAAGTTGTGGAAAATGTCGGGGTTGACGCCATGGTTTTCCAGTTAGGTTCGTGGAAGGTGTTTCTGAGAGTGGTCTGAGTCAGTTCATAACATGTGGTATGAGTAAGGGTCGGTCGGTTGGTACTGCCAAGTAAGTCAGAGCACAGTGTGTGGTTGTGACAAGAGTGAAAGAGACAGTTCCTACTTGTGTGATGATTTAAAAGGGACCTAGAAACTTCTCTGCTAGCTTTTTAGAAGGTCTCATAGTTTAGATATTCTCGGACTTAATGAAGCCTTTGTCTCCAACTTTCAAGTCCAGAGGAACCGCTCGGCATCAATCTGCAGACACCAAATATCGGGTCTGAGCTTTGGATATGGTCTTTCGGAGTTGTTGATGCAGGTCATCCAAGTTGACTACCAACTCATATGCCCGAGAGGATGCAAGGTAATGTTTGGGGTGAAAGGTGATGTTTGGATGATAACCCTTATTGGCATAGAAGGGAGAGATTCCCATTGTTGTGTTTGGGGTGTTGTTGTATGCAAATTCGGCGATACGTAGAAGTTTAGACCAATTGTTTTGCTGGTAGTTGCAATACACTTGAAGGTACTGTTTGAGGGTTTGGTTCATGCATTCAGTTTGTCCATCCCCTTCAGGGTGATATCCCAAGGTGAAGTGAAGCTTCATATCCAGGGCTTTGCCAAGGGAATGGACGAACAAGGAGACAAACTCAGATCCTCAGTCTGCAGTGACATGTGATGGTACCCCATGTTTTGAGAATACATCTAGGACAAAGAGTTGGCAAGGGTTGGGGTGGTGATTGTGTTGATGGTGGGGATGAAGAGGGACTGCTTTGTTAGGTGGTCTACAATGATGAGAATGGTATCATAGCCATCCAAAGTGGGTAGCTTTTCTATGAAGTCCATTGAGATGGAGTTCCATGGTCGTTTGGGGATCGGTAGTTGTTTAAGTAGTGTGTAGGGGTGGTGTCTCTGTGGTTTAGACCTCATGCCTGTTGTACAAGATTTAACATAGGGCTTAACAGAATCTCGGAGCTTGCGCCAGACATAGTCTCTTTTTATGAGTTCTAATGTCAGATTCTGGCCAAAGTGTCTGGAGATTGGGTGGTTGTGCTTGTCTTATAAGACTTGGAGTCGGAGGTTTCCATGATTGGGGATGTAGATTCTTTTATCAAGGAGGAGAAGTCTGTCCTCGGAGATGGTCCATCGATCAGTGGGGTTGTCCATTTGGGATGAGGCTGTAGGGTCTTCTCAGAGTGAGGCTTGGATGTCCTTATGGAGTTGTTCTACATCCATGATCATCACAGCTCACATGGCTGGAGAGTATAGGGAGATGGCTCAGAGTGACGATACAAGTTGTTCTATTGTAAAGACTGGTTAGAGGTTATGTGGATTGATCTTGGTGTAGTCGCTTCCTCCCTCTTTAGGGTAGATGTCCCATTGTCTAGTCCATGCATCAGATTTAGCACCAAGGTGACAGGGTTGGAAGTGGATTACCATGTTGAACTGGGAGAGGTATTTGGACCATCAGACCTGCTGATGGGTGAGTAATTTGGTTGTTGAGAAATATTCTAAATTCTTGTGGTCAGTGATGATGTCGATTGGGTCTGCTGCACCTTCTAGGTAGTGTCTCCAGGTTTTGAATGCTTCAAAGATGGCCAGTAGTTCCTTATCGTGTACATCATAGTTCAGTTCTGGGGGGGTAAAGGTTCATGAGTGGAAGGCAATTGGGTGGATGTCATTGTCTGTTGGTGATATGGTGGACAGAATTGCTGCAAGGGTGTAGTCCAAGGCATCAGACTTGACAATGAGTTGGGATCTGGGGATCCACTGTGTTAGGATCAGTGCCATATTGAATGCCTTCTTGAGCATCTCAAAGGATGTTCTGCAATTCTCAGTAAAGGTCCATGGAGTGTCCTTTCATGTTAGATGGGTTAGCAGAACTGTGATGTCAGAGTAGTTGAAGATGAAGCGTCGGTAGAAGTTTGCAAAGCCAAGGAAAGACTGGATGTCTTTAATATTTCGGGGTTCGGGCCATTCCTGAATGACTTTGACTTTGTCATCGGCCATGGTCAGGCCATTGGGGGAGAGGATGTATCTGAGGTACTCTACAGTGTTGGTATGGAAGGAGAATTTATCTGCTCGGGCATATAGGTGGTTCATTTGGAGTCATAGGAGGACTTCTTTGACATGGTTTCTATGTTCCTCTAGATTTTCAGAGTATATCAAGATGTCATCTAGGTACACTAGTATGGACAGATCTAGAAGGTCAGAGAAGACATTATTCATGAATTACTGGAAGGTGACTGGTAACAGGCCTCGGTACTATCAATAGTACGGTTGGAACTGGCCAAGTCCTGCAGGCCAGTTGGGGTGGCTTGGCTTCAATGTACTCGTGCATTGTGCCCTGCCTCCTGTGCATGCCACCAACTTGTAATGAAAAAGATACTCAAGAGAATGCTAAGGGTGTTGGCCTGATTAGGGACTTCTGAACAGAAGGAGGAGAGTAGGGAGGTTTGAACCTAGTTGATACTCAGACTGAGGAACTATGTACATGCATTCACTACTTATATATGCTGAGAGGCAGAATGTGGAATAATATCAAGCTTTGGGTACTGACGGACTTTGGTACTGCCAAGGGGTGCTGTCAAAGGGTCAGGCAGACTATGGCCAAGTCCTGCAGGCCAAGAGTAGTGACATTGGCTTCAACATACTTGTGCGTTGCGCCCTACTTGCCATGCGTGCCACTGATTTGCAACAGACAGGTACTCAAGAGGATGCTGGTGATGCCAGCCTGAGTCAAGGACTTTACAGAGAGGAAGAAGGTAGAAGGGCCTAAGCCTAGTTGATACCCAGAATGAGGAAATATGTACATGCATGTCCTATTTATATAGGTTAAGAAGTGACATGTGGAATAAGGAATGTGGAACAACAAGGTATGCAGAGCATGTGGTTATTGTCCACAAAGAGTAAAATTAGAACAAGGAATGTAAACCAGGATAAAACAATAAATGATAGGATAATAGGGAATGGGTCAAGGACAGGACAATAGAGAGTGCATGACTATAAAACAAGGGCTGTGCATGAAGATAGAACAAGGACAGGAAGTCCCGAGGTGAAGCAGATCAAGGAAAAGGCAAATGGTGTGGTGGACATGCCGAGCCTAGAATGGCATACCAAGTGACGTGCATGCAGCGTGGACACTTGTACATGGACATAGAATGGCTGCTTGGTCAGCACTGCTGAATGATTGGAACCTCAGTACGTGTACTTGACAAATAAGGGTGGCATAAGACATGGAGAAAAGAATAAGGTATGAAGACCATGTGGAGGTATTATCCACAGCGATCTAGAATAGAACAATATGAAAGTAAGACAATAAAATATGACTGATAATAAACGAGTGAGATTTGTGGGAAGGAATAGAACAATAAGGGGTGGCTGAGATATAAAACAATAGGGCTGCAAGTAAGTGGCAATGAATAGTGAATGTCCCAAGGATAAACAGGTAAGGGGAAGGGCAGGGCATAGAAGAATAATAAAGAATAGGAGGGTGGGGTAAGGATAATGAACCTGATGATGAACCGAGTGTATCAAGCCAAAGACATGCACCATGAGGGATGATATGGGTAAGGGTTGGTTGGTTGGTACTGCCGAGTAAGTCAGAGCATGGTATTGTAGTTGTGACAGCTGGGGAGTTGGTGACTCCAAAGGGCATTACACTCCACTCGAAAGATCCATAGCATGTGTGGGAGGTGGTTTTCCATTTGTTGCCTCCTCAGATATATACTAGGTGGTATGCATGTCGCAGGTCTATCTTGGTGAATATTTGGGCCTTTCAGGGACTGTCCAGGGGGTCAGAGATTTGGGGGAGTGGGTAGTAATCCTTCTTTGTTATCTTGTTTAGTCCACAAAAGTTGATGCATAGACATAGTGATCCATATTTCTTTTGGGCAAAGAGGACTAGAGCGCCCCCAGGAGAGCATGAGGGTCATAAAAACCCTGTGGATATATTCTCATCTAAAAACTCTCAGAGGGATTTCAGTTCACTTTCAGAGAGAGAATAGATTGGACTGGATGGAGGTGATGTGCCTTCCTCCAGTTCAATCTTGAGGTTGTATGGTCAGTGAGGGGCCAAGGTATTGGCCTGAGTTTTGCTGAACATGTCTTTGAACACTGTTAGTGTCCAAGTTCGTGTCAGGTCCAAGCTGACATAAGTCGGTCTGAGTCGTGTGTTTGGAGTCATAAGGACTTGGCTTCAACTTTAATATTGCACCCTCCTTGATTGTCAGTCCTTTATTTTGGAGGTTTGGAGAAGATAAGTTTTCGGAGTTCAAGAGTGAGTGGGAATACAAGTTGATATTTGAACTAAGGTATAGTACAGAAGTCTGGAGGTATTTATACATACGATCCTTATTGTATCTAATTAGGAAGAGTCAAGAGAACAATAAAACGAACGAAAATGGAGTACAAGAAGATCTACAACTGGTGTTACAATAAGACTATTATTTGACGAGAAAGGAAGGTTGTCCAAGGTCCGAGGTGATGATCATTGGTCAGCCTTGGAGGTAATCAGGTGGGTTTGGACTGTCTCAGACTTGGTTCAGAGGGAGATGCTTTGTAGTGCCCTATGTCAGATGTCCAAGCTGTCAGGGTTATATCATGGATATAACAAACACATGGTATTCATTCGGAGCATTGCTCAGGGCTATCAGACCTTCTTTGGGGTCATGGCGGTTGGAGAGGAAGAGTTGGAAGGTTTGTATACCTTCCATCCTTGATATTCGAGCAAAGGCTGCTACATTCACCAAGGAAACCTTGGGTGCCATGAGCTGGGGGTTCAAAGGGGACGGAGTTTCAGATGAGCATGGAGTCATAGCTGCTGGCTCAGATGATACCTGGAGATTAGCTGTGGTTAGAGAGCCAAACAAAATACTGCCCAATACCCAATCAATCAATGGATTTGTAGCAGGTGAGCCAGTTGTGTCCAAGGACTGCCAAGCAACTAGAATCCAATGGAGTTATATAGAACATAATCATGTGTTGCTCCCCTATTGGGAAGCAGACACAGTGTTAAGTCCGCATGTCAGGCGCTTAGCTAGTACTTCCAGAAGGACTTATCCGGGTTGGTGTGGAGTCTGTGATGGGGCCAAGGACTGGAGGCAGAGTCGGATGGACTATAAACGGGGCAGAAGCACCGGGAACTTAGGGTCGGTCGTGGATTGGTTCGATCCGGTCACTGAGGTGTTTGAGGTCGAAGGGACTTGGCTTCAACTTATGTGTTGCGCCCTCCTCGATCATCTGTCCCTAATTTCGGAGAGGGGATGGAAGTTTACCGGAAATGAATCGGAAACTAGGTGGGTGGACTAAGTTGATATTCATACTAGCAAACAGTCTAGTTGACTGGGAGACTATATACATGCGACTATCCTTGTACTATCTTTGCCGGTCATAAAACAAGGGAAAAGGGAGTACAAGGGGTCAATATAAAGGAGAGAACAAGGGAGTGAGGTACGCGATGGTCCTGCATGTCGGTTATCAAAGTATTGAGTCTTCGGTCGGAGACAGACTCGGGGATGGTGTCTCGGTCATGATGGGAACGGGAGCGGGAACGTGGATTCTCGGTCGGACTTGTTGGGGACAGAGATTACGGAAAACAATCCTTCGTCCTTGCAGTCAGAAAGGTCTCAGAATAGGGGAGGGTGGTTGTGGGGGTTAGTGTGGGTTGTTGAAGGCATGGGCTATAACAGTATCCCCCCACTAGGACCGAGCCCTCGAGGTCCTAAGCTTGTCTTGCCGTGAATAGGGCGGAAAAGGACGTGGGAATGTTTTTTAGGAATTTTGTATGTAATGGGCGTTCTCCGAGCACCTGCTTGATCCTCCATATATATAGGGTTTTTTCTTTATTGTTGTTTTCCCCCCTTTCGAGATCCCCCCCATGTTGGACTTCTCGCGGGATGTCGCGGAGGATGTATCGGAGGAGATGCGTGTCCTGAAAGCTCAGTACGAGGAACAGGTCCGTCTTCTGGAGGCAAAATGGTCCCAGCAGGTGGAGGCCACTCGGCAGGCTGAGGAAAAACAGAAGGCTGAGCTTCTGAGGTTGGCAGAGGAAAAGCGGCTGAAGGAGGTGGAGGAGCAGCGACTGAAGGAGGTAGAGGAGCAGCGGCTGAAGGAGAAGGAAGAAAAGGCCCGTGCCATTGAGCAAGAGGCATTGCTACTGGAGCGTGCCCTTTCACTTGCGCTGGAAAATGAGAGTTTAGAGGAGGACGAGAACGAGCCAGATTGTGGGGGTTCCGAAGTCATGTCGGACCATCGTTCGTCCATGGGTCGGGAAACCGTTCCGTCACCGTCCAGGGGGCATTCCGGGGGTGAACGTCGTTTGGTACCCGTGATCAGACCTGGTTCTGCTATGTTGAACATGGCCCGGAAACATCAGGAGCGCAAGGAGGAGGGGGTTCATATTTCCGCGGCACAGAAAGACCTCGAGAATCAAGTGGTTCGTAAGGCGCGAGAGGTCGGAAGGGAGGTGGGTCTCGGACCCATTGAATCCAGTCAGGCGTTGACTCAGTATCGTCCCAATTTGTATCAGACTGTTGTTCCGGAGCACTTCTCGTATCTGAGGATGGAGGCCTGCGATATGTGTCACAAGTGAAATAAGCGGTGCGAGTGGACGACGTCGGCGAAGACCTGTGTCCCCTGCCGGGCCAGTCGGGTACGGTGTGAGGTGGACGGAGTGCCGGTTGTTCGAGGGGCGGCTATGAAGAAGCGGGGGTGGGAGGATGAGGACGTCCCTAAAGCATCTTCCTCTAAGAGGTCCAGGGTGGAAGTGGTGATTGCCCCTCCTCCAAAGGTTGGCTGCATGGAGATCGTGGCCGTCCTGGGGTTGATCCAGAAGGCTCTGGTCAGTATGGATGCCCATCTTTGAGCCCTGGGAGCGGACGTCAAGAGGTTGTCCGATGCTTCTGAGATGCGGAACGCTATCCACACCGACAATTGGGACCGTCCAAAGTGGAACTGTCGGTGCGGTGGTGCTGCTCCGGCTATTCAAGCGACGGGGGATCGGACAGAATCGGATCCGGGCATGGTGGAAGTGACGCCCAAGGCAGGGCAGTCAGTCGATCCGGTCGACTTGGTATCGGGGCCGGGTGAGGAAGGAAAGGGCAAGGGGGTGGACTTGTTCCAGCACTATGATCCTTCTGATCCGGATATTAACCATTCCGTGTTCTATGATAACTAGTTGTAGTTTGTTTGAAAATCAATAATGGTTGTGTTCGGATTCATGGTGGTCTTGGTCATGGTTGTCGTGATGTCACTAGGACAGGGTCGGAAAAAACTCGGAGGTGTCCTGCAAGAATGCGAGTTTGGTAGTAACCGTGTCATGCTTTCTCTTTAGTCAATTTATCATGTTATCAACAGGGGTCTAGGCTAAGCAAAAGCTCTACAAGTGGTACCGCCTGTCTAAGGGGCGGTACGGTTTTGAGGGTCATGATTTCCTGAGTGGGAATTTCTCAGGGGTCGAATTTGAGCGCTGCAGCTCAGGTACCAAGAGTCAGTTTGGATGTAGGCCAAACAATGCAGTACTCAATACCCTATCGATTGTTGGATCGCGGTGGGTGAGCGTGTGGTATCTGGTAACTAGAGTCTTGTTGGATTTTCAGAAGGTCACGGTCGAAACTTATCGACGGGGTCACGGGTGTTTCGGGAACTGAAGAGAGTGGATGCGTTGTTTATTTTTCTCCGTGGGTGCTGTTGATTTGTTCAATGCGAACGACTGGCGCTGGAGCCGGGGGCCTGTGCCTAATCATTGGATTCCGAGGCGTCCGATGCTTCGGATTCCTCGACTTCTTCTGCTATGGAGGCTGCGCATCCTTGGGTAACTGTGATAGGGGATCTCGGGCATTCTTTGGCTGTGTGACCCGATCTACTGCAGAAGAGGCAGAGGTTTAGTTTGAATCGGCATTGGCATTCTTGTGGCATAAGTTTTCTGTCTTTTCCTAATCTGGACGAAAGGTCCATGGTAGTCCTGCTGCCACTGGATGGGGTCACGGGTTGGCCCACATTGGCCATCTTATTGCCCGTGTTAGGAGCAGAGTACATGTTCACGGAGGGTCTTCCTCTATCATATGGGCGGTCGAAGTTCCGGTTTGAGGTGGATTCTCTGGCGACTTCTAAACGACGTTCCCAATAACAGGCGTCGATGGACTGGGACAGGAGGCGGAGTTGGAGTAGGGAACGCAGTTTTCCTACTCTGGAGATCTCGTCCTTGATCCTACCGGGAAGTCCGTTGTAGAATTGCCAACGGAGTGTGGCGTCACCCCAGTGGACGCAGGTGGCTAGTCGGTTGAATTCGACTACATAAATCGTGATGCGCTGGTTGTCGCGCATGCGGAGGTTTTCGAGGTCCGCTTTGGCCCCTCCCTCCGGGTCATGGGGTCCGAAGTTGGTCTTGAGTTCAGAGACGAACTCGTCATAGTCATAGAGCCAGTCTGGCTCGTCGGGGGCAGTGAGGGCTGGTTCAAACCAGTCTAGGGTGGTACCGGTCAGGTACGATAACACATAGGTTACCTTGGCGCTGTCGGAGTTGAAAGCATCAGGGCGGTCATGGAAGTTCAGCATGCACTGCACTAAAAAGGCTTGCAGTTTCCTCGAATCAGATCCATCGAAAGGATCCAGGTCTCGAACCTTGGTGGCACGAGGGGCTGATCTTCTAGGGGAGGCTAGATTATTTGCTAACATAGCGATGGCTTGGGTGAGGTCAGGCACGTTGTTTGGCCCCATAGCGGGGGCTCCTCCTGGTGGTGGAGGGGGTGGTGCTGCGGCGGGTGGTATGGGGTAGGGCTGGGCAACGGCTGGTGGTGCAGCAGGTGGTGGTACGACAGGGGGTGGTGCAATGAATGGTGGTGCGGCCTGTGGGGGGGCGGCGTGTGGTGGTGGTGCGAACAGTGGTTGTACAAAAGGGGGAGATGCGAGGTACGGGGGTACCATGGATGATGATCTGGACATGGTCGGTACTGCTGAGGATGATCCTGAACTGGAGGGCATCTCCGGGGGTGACGGTTGGTTGGTCACTGGGGGGTTCACAAGGAACGGGTTGGTCATACTCAAGCACAGGTGTCGGTCCGTGTTCGAGAATCCAGAGTCTGAAGAGGGTCCAGGGGGGTATGCGGGGGTCTGAGGTGTCTGAACACTTGGCCCAGGGGCGAGTAGTTCTCGGGGGATGGAAGCACCGGGAACTTAGGGTCGGTCGCGGATTGGTTCGATCCGGTTACTGAGGTGTTCAAGGTCGAAGGGACTTGGCTTCAACTTATGTGTTGTGCCCTCCTCAATTGTCTGTCTCTAATTTCGGAGAGGGGACAGAAGTTTACTGGAAATGAATCGGAAACTAGGTGGGTGGACTAAGTTGATATTCATACTAGCAAACAGTCTAGTTGACTGGGAGACTATATACATGTGACTATCCTTGTACTATCTTTGCCGGTCATAAAACAAGGGAAAATGGAGTACAAGGGGTCAATATAAAGGAGAGAACAAGGGAGTGAGGTATGCGATGGTCCTGCACGTCGGTTATCAAAGTATTGAGTCTTTGGTCGGAGACGGACTCGGGGATGGTGTCTCGGTCATGATGGGAATGGGAGCGGGAATGTGGATTCTTGGTCAGACTTGTTGGGGACAGAGATTACGGAAAACAATCCTTCGTCCTTGCGGTCGGAAAGGTCTCAGAATAGGGGAGGGTGGTTGTGGGGGTTAGTGTGGGTTGTTGAAGGCATGGGCTATAACACACAGAGGTCAATGGCTTTTTGAATCATAGAGTTGGAGGAGCCATTGAAGAGTTGTAGTGGAATCAGAGTGATGCTGTAGGTTCGGTGGTGATGCTTTGTAGCATAGTCAGAATCAAGGAAACAATGAGGCGATCCTGAATCTATTAGGGTGTCAATGTAGGTAGTTTCAAGGCTGAGATGGATGGTCAGGGAGTTTGGACTGGAAAGAGCAGATGCATTGAGTCTCATCTCCATTGGTGCATCATTGGGCTCAACACAGCCCCTAACTGATGCTGGAGTCAAAGGGCTGAAGATTTTTTGGTTCCAAGGTATCTTCTACTTCGGAGATTGTTGCCTTGGTCGTGCTTTCTACAATAGTAGTTGCATGTCCTTTCGTGGCAGCAGAGGTTGATTTAGGACATTCCTTTGCTATGTGACCGGTTCTTCCACAGAAGAGGCAGAGGTTCTGTTCAAAACAATGTTGTCATTCCTGAGGCATGAGTTTGCCATCTTTGCTGAGTTTTATGGTCATGTCTGAGGTTGTCTTATTCAGGGTATGGCTGGGGTTTGGAGGTCTGGTGTTCATACTGGGGGTTGGAGCTGTTGGTACCCTGTTCCTGTCATTCAGACGTTTAGGGATTTTGGATGTGGAGGCTTCCTGAGACATCTTGGAACACTGTTCCCAGTAGCAAGAGTCAATTGACTAAGACAGATGATGCAGTTCTTGTAGGGAGTCGGGCTTTCCTATGCAGGTGATTTCATCCTTGATCCTATTGGGTAGGCCATTGTAGTACTGGTGGTAGAGTGCAGTGTCTCCTCACTGGACTCTAACGGCAAGTCTATTGAATTCGACCACATACTTTGTGATGTATTGGTTGTTGCACATTCAGAGGGCTTTGAGGTCAGCTTTAGTCTCTCCTTCTGGGTCATGGGGGCCAAAGTTGGCTTCAAGTTTGGAGATAAATTCCTGGTAATTGTAGAGCCAGTATGGGTCTTCTTTGGAGGAGAGACCTGGTTCAAAGTAGTCCAAGGCTGTACCAGTTAGGTACAACAGTACGTAGGTGACTTTGGCACTGTCAGAGTCAAAGGTGTCAGGGCATTCTCGAAAGTTTAAGATGTACTGCACCAGGAACTGTTAAAGTTTTTTCACATCAGAGCCATCAAAGGTGTCAGGGTCCCAAATCTTGGTGTGAGCAGATGACTTTTTTGAGCCTGACAGATGGTTAGCTAGCATGGTGATGGCTTCTCCCAGGTTAGGTTCGTTATTTGCATTGTCCAAGGGTGGCATAGGGGGTTCTAGGAGGGGGTTTGATGAGTGTTCAGATGGTGTGTCTGGGGCTGGTGGAGGGTTTGGTGGTGTATGGACATTGGGTTCTGTGGCAGGTAAGTTTGGGGTCAGGAATGCACGACATACCTAAGCTACTCTAATTGCTTGAATGGCTCTGATTTGTTCGCTATGTCTCATAGACAATCAGGAGTGGGAGTTCAAATATACTGTCAAGTCCAAGGTCATGTCAAGTCCAAGCTGACATAAGTCAGTCCAAAGTTGTGTGTTTGAAGTCTTAGGGACTTGGCTTCAACTTGTAGTTGTACCCTCCTCGATCACCAGTCCCTTATTTCAGAGATTCAGAGATATAGAAGTTTGGAGTTCAGAGGGTGAGTAGGAATACTAAGTCGATATTCAGACCAAGGTATAGTACAGAAGTCTGGAGGTATTTATACATAGCAGTCCTTATTGTAACTAATTAGGAATATTCATGAGAACAATAAGATGAATGAAAATGGGTTACAAGAGAAATCTACATCTGGTGTTATAATAAGACTATTGTTTGACAAGAAAGGAAAGAGGTCTGGGGTCCAAGGTGTTTGCTGTTAGTCAGACTTAGAGATGACAGGGTGGGTTCAGACTTGGTTTGGGGAATATGTCTTTGTAGTGCCCTATGTTGGATGTCCGGAATGTCAGAGTTATATCATGGATATAACACCAAGCTTAGAAAAGATGGAAAGCTGTTGCCTAAAGAACATCAAAGGCAAATCAATGTGGGACTATGTCTCTTGTGTGCCTCAAAGGGTCACATGGTCAAGGACTGCCCTAAATCAAATTCCAAACCATCAACTTCTTTGAATAACATGACTAAGGCTTGTATAACAAAGGTGAGCATGACCTGATGAGATTATGAGCAAGTACAGTAGGATTGAAGAATTCTTCTGGCAGCTATTTAATTTATCTCCTCAGTGTAGTCAATAACTGAGTGTATATTCGGAAAATATACCTATTTAATTTATCTTACAAAAGAATAAAAAGAAAATCAGCCTTAAAGGCTTGTACAATATATTATACAACTCACCTCCTCAGTGTAGTCAATAACTGAGGAGGGAGGCTTGCATGGGTCGTGTCTCACCCGCATATACCTTGCAGCCAGCCCTTGACCCTATCGAAGGTTTGAGCCAGGCTGCCGGTTCCAAATCCAGGGAGCCGGCCACGCTAGTCGCGTCGTGCGTGGACAAGCGCCCGTAAGTAGCGTACATAGTAGAATATGAATAACTCCCTCAATAATGAGGGTAAAAATACAAATAAAATTGAGAAAAATTAAGAGTTCAAAAGCGCACTGAATGATACCGAAATCAATATAATATTACAATATATTGAGATTGGTCTCTCAGGGGTGAGATGCTAGTTTGCACCCAACATGACCAACACCCAAGCCAAGGATTCCAAGATGGTGGAGTTGAAAAAATAATCAGCAACCTCAGAAATGCATGAGCTGAGGATTGAGTTAGCCTCACTCACATGCTCTTCTTGAATGCTATTTCTCCTGTTTCTCATATATCTTCTTTTACTTCTGTAATGCCAAAAAATTCTTTGGTAGTTAACTTGACTTGTACTAGTATTACTGAGATTTCCATTAGACTGTGATTCATCAGATTGTTTTATTGAATCATAATTAGTGGAAAAATATTCTTTGCCTACTAACTTAGTTCCTCCTATTCTGTTGAAATTATATGATGGTTCTACTAATACAACTATTACTCAGATCACTACAATCCCCATCTGATTTCCAACCAGTAAACTTCGGACCATTACTTTCTATATAACATCATTGGATGGCAGTTTCTCTGCAATGATTGGCTAAAACTGGCTCATCTGCTACAATCCATCGATTGACTAGGTATTGGGCAGTATTACTTTCAAGACTATAGAACCAACCACCATGCCAACCCCTCATGCCTCAACCACTACTTCACAGTCTAGCACTCTGCTTCAAAGAAATCCATTGCCAACTCTAAAGCTGGAAGAAGTCAATGTGGCTGCCTTTGTATGAGCCTGCAAACAAGCCTTCCAACTTGACCGTGCAGATCTCAACAAATACACTCAAGGCTCTACTACAGTTGATGCATCAGACAACCTGGATAGCATTAAACAGCATATTCTATAACACTATCATGACTTTGCTGATGTTTTAGTAAACAACATGCTAATACATTAGCTCCTCACAGATCTTATGATCTCAAGATAACCTCAAGAAAAGCACTTCATCACCTCTTGGTGTCAAGCCCGTGACACCGAGTACCAACTCACTTGGGATTACCAACCAACTGGCCCTCATCCGCATAATCTCGCACCACCGCGCGGCCTCGGCTCGGTACATCCGGTACATCGTATGGACCACTCCCCTCGTACACCCCCTTCCATTGTTCCTTCACCCCCTATCCACTCCTTTACCCATTTCCCCCGAACAACATGACGGCCACTCATTGTCTTGGCCATTGCCATTGTTTTATCTTAGGCCATCCTCTATTGTTCTATTCCCGCCCACCATTTCATTATCTTATTTTCAGCCATACTCTATTATCCTAATACCGCTTACATTCCTTATTCTATTTCTGATCACTGTGGACAATGCCTCCATGTGGTTGTGTTAAGTCCGCGTGTCAAGCGCTTAGCTAGTACTTCCGAAGGGGTTTCCCGGGGTAGTGCGGAAATCCGTAACGGGGCCGAAGACCAAGATCGGGATCGGACGGACTACGGACGGAGACGGAGGCGCCGGGAGTTTAGGGTAGGTC
>QLPG01002759.1:0-40619 GCA_003314385.1 Gomphus sp. MG54
TGAAATATTTCCTTATATAGGTGATTACATCAGTGCAAAAATCTTGTGACTGAAAAATTTTTGACAGTGTCAGACTGCTTAAAAAATATGTTTATGAATTTTGAGAAGATGTTTGAAAGTTTGGATATCCTACACTTGCAATAGTGATTTTAAAAAAAAATTAAAACCAATAATATGTAGATATAGTTCCATGCCATTGATCTGTGGTCTCAGAATATTTTTCTGTTGATGCTGCCAGATCCTTGTGCAAAATGGCGAGTGTGACACTTGAGTCACGTGACCTTAACGGAAACCGTTTGTCCGCTTCCTTAAATAAGCTGTAACCTTGCTATTTGTCACGCCTTGAGCACGCCTTGTCACGTGACATTAGTTGGAGTGTGATGTCTCGGATCATTATTCAATGTCACATAATCTGACATACACATGATGTATGATGTGTAAGCAGGGTTATTGCGGAATGATGTGCCCTGACGCGTCACCGATTGAATGCCGAATCCCGACGTTGACGAGGATTGGTCCGCTTGATTAGTGGCATTTGACACCACACGTATAAAACCAGGACTTTGCGAACCTTCATGTATTACTGCTTCAGTTAATCACATAATGGCCACCCTCGTAGACAAAACCATCCTGATCTTCGGTGGCTCTTCGGGAATCGGATACGCTGTCGCAGAGGCATGTCTCATATCCGGCGCAAGCAGCGTAATCATTGCTTCATCCAACCCCGAACGCGTCACCGCTGCCGTGCGAAGACTTGGTTCCACAAAAGTTAGTGGCGAGGTCGTCAACGCAACGGACCAGGAAGCGCTCAAGGAGTTCGTGACAAGAATTGGGGAAGTTGACCATGTGGTGTGGACGAGTGGAGACAAGCTGCAGCTCGGCTTCCCGAATGTTGATGTGGCATCTCTGAAAGGTATCATCTTTTACAATATTTACTCAGCGATCTCAATACTCATGATATCTGTACAGGTGTGTTTGACGTCCGGTTTTGGGGACCTGTCATTGTAGCACAGAACGCCAAGATTCGACCCGGTGGCTCTCTTACATTGACCATCGGTGGGCTCACATATTCCCAAAGCCCACAAAAAACTTGAATAATTGATGTCTTGCAGGCGCTGTGGTGGTGAAGCCAATGAAGACATGGTCGATAATAGCAGGCATAGCTGGTGCAGCAGATAGCCTTACTCGCGGTCTGGCTGTGGATCTTGCGCCTATTCGAGTAAATGTAATATCTCCAGGATATGTGAGTAAACATCTCCGTGGTGTCTGTACTCACATAAGTGACGTCACTGTGGTCATTCACAGGTCAAGACAGAGGTATTTCGACTCTCTCCTCTTCTAGCCAATTCCTGCGGCCATATGCTCCTAACACTACTTTCGCTAGCTCTGGGATGACATTCCGGAAGATGAAAGGGAGAAAATTTATGCAACTGCTTCGGAGCGTCTCCTTGTTAAACATGTTGCTGTCCCTGCTGAGGTTGGTTCTAACCCAGGTTACCCACTTCTCTTTTTTTCATAAACCTGACGCTTCTTACACCCACAGATCGCAGAAGCATACCTCTTTGTGATGAAGTGCGTTCCATGTCACATTTCATGGCTACTGTTTCATCGTCTTGATCTTTTAATGCCACTTCTGCATCCAGATGCACGTACATCACAGGACAGCGCATAGAAGTCGACGGTGGATATGTCCTCGGCGCGTAAAGACGACTGGTTCATCGCTAGCATGTATTTCCTTTTGAGATGTCCAGCTGTTTCGCAAAGCGATGTATTTACTTCAGACAGCGGCCAGCCATTCTAATTGGCACTGTTGCCGTACTTTTCAGATATTAGGCTTGGTATTGGCAATATTCTCAAGAGTGTAATCAGTGAAGACATCTACTACTCTCATGATACGGTATATGAGGTATGATGATGCTACGTTTTATAAGGTCGTGCTTGCACAAATGTATTGTTGCCCCTCAGGAAAAACAATGGATGTTGACATCCCTAAATCAGAATTACAATATACAATCAATAAAATCTATACTCTAAGCTCTTATGGGATCATTTAGTCGAGCTTTATCTCATCCCCCAGAGGGATCGAAATCGGTGTCCTTTGGGTTATATGGCAAATGGTGTGGATAGGAGTTTCACTACTTTGGAGCTCCCAAATTCCCCATGTTTGAGGTTATCAAAGATCAGAAATCATGGAGGTTATTGGATCGATATCAATTGTATTCTGAAGCCTATCAAGTCAAATTCACCATCCGTGATGTTACTCGATAGATGGGGCAATAACATCCCCTCTGGAATTATTGCCGTACCACATAGAAGTGTGCATATTTGGTGCATGTATGATGTCAAATGAGGTTGCTGGTGATCTCCCTCCCCACGCATCCGACTAAGGCCTTTATAGTTGACGATACTGGCACACATAACTTTTGCAGGATCGGGGTCCCAATATGACACGAGAACTGTGAGGTCAAATTCAAGACCTCCTGCGGGGAATTGTGTGACTACATATATAATCGGTCGCGTGCATTCTGCTTGCTCAGTCGTCTGCCCCGTCTGTCCCAACATGTACTCCAAGGGTCTCTGAGTTAGGTTTTGAGACATGTATTGAAAGGTAATGTCAGGAGCCTCTGCAGATTGTGGATGAGGGTGTAATATTTAATATAATTTACCTATAAATTTACCTATACAAGAATCTACTAGAGTGCATAGGTAAGCAAGACCGATAGATGATGGCTAATTAAATGTCTCACCTTGTAATTTTTTGGTTCAGTGATTATTGGTTGGGTAAGTAATACATGGTCCATCAATTGTAACGCTGGATCATTTAATTTCCGAAAATTAGGTGCGATTGTGTTAGCAATGCAAGCACTTTGTCTTGGTCCTGGATTGGGCGCTGGAATGGGGGTTGGTGCTTGAGATGTAACTGGCATTTCATTCTGTGTTATAGGGTCAGATGCCAGTGTTGATCACTTGTTGTTGATTTGCTCCCCCTTGAGTGAGTCATCTTCTTCTCCTGGGATAGGGAAAAGAAAGATATCGGTAGTACTGAATGTAATGTTCCTACATGTTTGAATATGTTTGGGTCTTATATGGTAATACTGCCAAGCCTTTGAGTGCTTGTGTTAAATCCGCATGTTGGCGCTTAGCTAGAGGCTTCCAGAAGGGTTTCCAGAGGGTTCCAAATGGTTTCCGAAGTGGGGTTCATACTCTGGGGATGGAGGGGCTAAAGCTCGCAGGTTCAGGATCAGGATCAGAATGGGGATGGGGGGACGGGAAGCGCTGGGGGTCTTGGAACTGTTCACAGTATAGGGTGGTACGAGTGGTTCAAGGTCGTAGGGACTTGGCTTCAACTTATGTGTTATGCCCTCCTCAATTGTCTCTCCCTAATTTCGGAAAGTCGGAAAGTTTACCAGAACTTAATCGGAAACTACGACACAGAATTAAGTCAATATTTGTACTGGCGAATAGTCCAGTCGACTGGTGACTTATATACATGTATCTAGTCTTGTACTATCTGTTACATACCATTGCAATGGTTGGTGAATACATGTAACAAGTTGCTGTTTAAATAGTGCCCACAGACTAATGCCAGATAACCTGGCATAGTGGCCTTTTGGCCCAGTTGAAAGAACACATCACTGTGGGAATTTGTTGCCTTTCACAGTATGCCAGGTTGACCAAAGGTCAGCGGTTCAAATCCCTGTGTGCACAATAATTTAGAGGGTTGTTGCAATCACTTGGACCCCAGGAACCCTGGCTTACATGATGGTCCATGACATCATGGGGGTCTGCTATGTCAAACAGTAATTAGAGTACTTGCACAGACAGGCCTGGGAAACCTGTTAAGATATCATCACTGTGGCACCTCAAGGGCTCGGTACCTAAGGGGGAGGTACTGTTACATCCCATTGCAATGGTTGGTGAATACATGTAACAAGTTGCTGTTTAAATAGTGCCCACAGACTAATGCCAGATAACCTGGCATAGTGGCCTTTTGGCCCAGTTGAAAGAACACACATCACTGTGGGAATTTGTTGCCTTTCACACTATCTTTTGCTGAGTAAAGACAAGGGGGGGAAGAGAGTACAAGGGGCAATATAAAATGAAGAACAAGGGAGTGAGGTATGTGATGCTCCTGTGTGTCGTCTATCAAAGGAGCAGAACTTTGACTTCAGAATCTTTGAAGGTTCGGAAACATGGAACCTAGGATTGATGCATCGGAATCCAGAAAGCGGTTAATCAGGGTTTGAGCAATCAGAAAGGTCCCAGAAATGGTGTGGGTGGTTGTGGGGTTTAATGTGGGTTTATTTGGTGGCATGGGCCATAACAGTATCCCTCCACTAGGACCAAGCCCTCGAGGTCCTAAGCTTAAATTGGAGCAGTAATTAAGATGGATATTACTGTGGGAGTTTCTTGACTGTTTCCTGGGATGCTTTGATCGAAAAGTGCTGATGGTTCATTTGTCTATAAAAGGGGGTGTTTGCAAAACTGGAAGGGGCCTTTCCTCAATGGAGAACACAGATCCTCAACCCTCAGGAAGTTTCTGAATTCTTTCCCTTTTTTTCCTCTCCGGGGCATCGTCGGAGGAATCCGACAGGAGTCTTGAGGATGAAGTACAACACCTGCAGGACATTGATGCTGATGTGGTGGCATTGCAGGCTCGTGCTGTTGTGATTTGTGATTCCCTTGGTTTGTTCAAATTTGTTTGATTTCTTCCTCCTTTAACCTCTCCATAGTGCAGGGGTGATTCCTAGATCTGTTACCATCCAGAAACCACCCTTGTGGTTGTTCAGGACAGGGTGTTGTTCATGGTGGTCTAGTGGTGGGGGCGGATGGTCCGGAAGCTTTTGATTGGATTTCCATGTTTTTGGCCTGTCTGGACGCATTCCAGGTGAAATCAAGTTATTTCCAGGGTCTTCTCATGGCACCACTCAACTGCTGTCTATTGCGAATTTTCGAGTTGTCGGAACTGCATTTGGGGGAGGTCACACTGGCTCAGAATCTTGTTGACGTGTTGTTGTCCTTGATTAATCAGGCAGGGGGTGGTCCCCATGATCAGTTCTCGGGCGGTGTTCATCCTTCGGAGACCGGGGGAGTTTTGGGTGAGTCTGTTGAGTGACTCAGTTGTTGGATGTAGGTGCTTGGTGTGAGGGGTCTGTTGGGTGGTTCAGGGAAGTGAGGTTAGGGGGGTAAGCCTCTGGGGCTGGTTCAAGTTGGAACTGTTTCATGCTTTAATCGGGTTGGTTCTGATCAGAACCTGGGGCATTCCATGTTCATAATGAATGGATTGTTTTATATAATTGGGTCATGAGTGTGATCATAGACGGCATCGAGGTGGTTTGGAAGAGAAGTGTTAGGGCATCCAACCGATGTGGATTGTTTTCCGGGTATTCTTCCTCCTCCTGGGGTAGATGTCTCCTCATCTGCCCAACTCTGTGGTCAGGGTTGTAGTAGTCATAGTGTTGTGATGATTGTGGCGTTCATTTCTACCAGATTATTGCTTGGACAGTGGTAGTGTCGTCAGGATTTGGGGGATGTCCTGCAATTCAAGTCTCGGTTGAATTGTGTTAATAGTTCAGTTCGTATTAACATTCCAACAAGAAGAGTTCTAGTCTAAGAGAATCTACACATGGTACCATTTTGTCTAAGGGACAGTAAGGGATTCCGCAGTGTTCAGGGTTTTTCCTGAGTGGAGTTTTTCAGAGGGTCAGATTGAGCGCTGAGTGGAGACTACTGGCTCCATGATGCCAAGATTCAGTTAGAATAAATCTAAATGAGTAGTACTCAATTCCCTGTTAATCAACGGATCGTAGTGGGTGAGCGTATGGTCCTTGCAACTATAATTCTGACAAATTCTGACAGGGTTTGGAGGGTTGGAGTTCAGAGGGTCAGAGTCAGAGGGTTGGAGTGTTTCTGCAGAACCCGGTCAAAATCTTTTCGATGATTGGTCATGGGGGGTCATATTCCTGAAAAGTTTGGATGCATTGTTTTGTTTTATGTCCTTTAGCACAGTTGGTGTTCAACACGAACAACTGATGCTGGAGTCGGGGGCCTAGTGGTCAATATAAAAGAGAAAACAAGGGAGTGAGGTACGCGATGGTCCTGCACGTCAGTTATCAAAGGAACAGAACCTTGACTTCGGAGTCTTTGGAGGTTTGGAATTGTGGAACCTCAGAATGTATGTCGGACATCTGGGAATTGGGTATTCAGGCTTTGGGTGATCGGAAAGGTCCCAGAAAAGGTGTGGGTGCTTGTGGGGGCTGGTATGGGTTTATTGAGAGTACAGGCCATAACACTTAGTGACTGTGGTGGTGGATCTTGGGCATTCCTTGGCTGAGTGGCCCGATCTGCCGCAGAAGAGGCAGAGGTTTTGTTTGAAGCAGTGTTGCCGTTCTTGCGGTGTAAGTTTTCCGTCTTTTCTGATTTTGGACGAAAGATCTGTGGTAGTCCTGCTGCCACTGGATGGGGTCATGGGTTAGCCTGCATTGGCCGTCTTATTGCCTGTGTTAGGGGCCAAATATGTGGTCATGGGAGTCCTCCCTCTGTCATAGGGGCGGTCAAAGTTTCAGGTGGAGAGGGGCTCTCTGGCAATTTCCGTCAGGCTTTGAGCAATCGGAAAGGTCCCGGAAATAGTGCAGGTGGTTGTGGGGTTTAATGTGGGTTTATTTGGTGGCATGGGCCATAACAGCTTGGCAATTCCAGTAAAAATATGTTCCTTGGCTTTTGGATCTAATTTGGTATGTTATTGATATAGTACCATTACCCAACATTTGGTGCCAAACTCCTTGAGATGTGAGATGTTTGGTTTCTTATTGAATAGAGCTTCATATAGGGTAGTCCCAGTACCTAAGGCATGAGTTAGTGATCAATTTTTGATGTAGCATGCATAAGGTATAGCTTCTGGCCATAATGCCTTTGGCATATTCTTGGCGTATATCATTGCCCTAGCATGTTCCAATAAAGTGTGATTGATCTGCTCAGCAATACCATCCTGGGAAGGTGAGTAGGGTGCTGGTTTTTCTTTGATAATGCCAGCTTTAGTGTAGAATTTCTGGAAATCTGGATTATTATATTCCCCACCACCATCTGCCCTAAACTTCTTGAGTTTCATCCCGGTTTGGTTCTCCATTAGGGCTTTGTACTCTTTAAAGAATCTAAGTGCCTGATCTTTGGTGTGGCTGAAATAAAGTTCTGTATGCTGAGATTTAGCATCAGTAAATGAATAGAAGAATCTCTCCTGGTTAATGCCTTCAGGAGTTACTGGGCCCCATACATCAGATACAGTTAATTCACCTAATTTGGTGGTGTGTTCTTTGGCCCATTTTGGAAATGGCTCTACATGTTTTTTTCCTTAAATGTAGGCTTGTCAGGTCTCGGTACTACTGATGGTACTGTTAGGACTGGCCAAGTCCTGCAGGCCAGTCGGGGTGGCTTGGCTTCAACATATTCATGCATTGCACCCTGCCTCCTGTGCATGCCACTAACTTGTAACGGAAAAGACACTCGGGCAGATGCCGAGGGTGTCAGCCTGAGTAAGGACTTCTGAACAGAAGGAGGAGAGTAGGGAGGCATAAACCTAGTTGATACTCAGACTGAGGAACTATGTACATGCATATACTACTTATATAGGCTGAGAGGCAGAATGTGGAATAAGGGTGGCATAAGACATGGAAAAAATAATAAGGTATGAAGACCATGTGGAGGTATTGTCTACAGCAATTTAGAATAGAATAATACGAGAGTGAGACAATGAAATATAAGCAGGTGAGATTGTGGGAAAGAATAGAACAATAAGGAATGGCCGAGATATAAAAAAATAGGGCCGCGAGTAAGTGGCAATGAATAGTGAATGTCCCAAGGGTGAGCGGGTGAGGGGAAGGACAGGGAGTGTAGGGATGATAAAGAATAGGGGGTTGGGGAAAGGATAATGAACCAAATGATGAACTGAGTGTACTGAGCCGAAACCTTGCACTATGGGGGATGATATGAGTAAGGGTTGGTCAGTCAGTACTGCTGAGTAAGTCAGAGCACAGTGTGTGGTCATGACAAGGCTGTACATTGCATGGGTATTTCAGCTACATCAACTTCCATCCCATTCACTATTCCTTTGTTCTTTAGTAGTTTGACAGCATCCATGCCAATGTGACCAAGTATTCAATGCCATTTATTCTATGAACATCCCTTTGCAGTGGCAGCAAATTCTTTAGACACTTTGTTTGTTGGGACCCTAGCATGCATCTGGTACATGTGTCCAGCCTTTCTCCCAATTGCAAATATCATTCCTAATTGTGACATAAATTTTGCTTGTGTGCCATTGAAAATTGCTGTGTGTCAGTGTTGTTAGGTGCCCTATGCTGATGAGATTGTTTGGCACATCTGGTGTGTGTTTGATGTCATGTAGCAGAATCTTGAAGGTTTCTTTGTTGACAAGGAATTCTATTTCTACTGTTCCATGTCCAATTGTCCAAAGAACTGAATTCGGCACTATTCCTTCAATTTCAGTTGATTCTGGTGTATATGTGATAAAGTCATTTTTATTACGTGCCAAATGGACTGTTCATGCCAAATCAGCCAGCCAATCCGATACTGAGATTGGATTGCTGCCTGTTGTCACAAATGCAAATTGTGGTTCATTTCTACTGTCTTCCTTTGCTTGGTTAGTTTTTTTGCTTTGGGGGTTTCCACCATTTTAGTGTTTGTCCTTCTTTTCCGCCGCCTTTTTCTCAGCAATCCTTGGCCAAATGGCATTTTTTTCCACAATTTTGGCATGTTCCTTTAGTAGCACCGTTGTTATTTGAATTTAATTGCTTGTTTTTTTTTAATGATTTGTCATGAGCGCTGTATTGTTATTATTATTCGATTGTCGCGATCGATTTTCTTCCAGGATTGACGCAATCAGGGTGTCTGAGGATAAGGTTGGTAGTCCTGCATTTACCGAGGTAATGAAAGTCGACCATGAGGTGGGTAGTGATGTAAGCAGGGTTGTGGCAAAATCCCGATCGCTTATGTATTCACCAAGTGCATGCAAATTTTGTTGCAGCGTATGTGATTTCTGAATGTGTTCATCCATATTGGCACCCTCCATGGCAAATGTCCAGAAAAAATCTCGGCGGGTGTTGATAACACCGACCGGTCCTTTAGCTTCGAATATTGTAGCTAAAGTTGTCCAGATCTGCGAAGCATGAACAGTTGTTTGTGTATATACCAGGTAATCATCACTTATACGCAGGCATATAGCTGCGTATGCCTGTTGATCACGTTTTTCCCAATCGGCGATTCCCTGTGCTTCATCCGGCTGAATATTATTGAGATCTACTGGCTGCGGCCTAGTTGAATTCGGCCCAGTTACGTAGTCCTACAATCCCTGATCGATCAAGATCCACCGTATCGTAATTATTCCCATTCTAGGGGTCGATTCAATATAGTGTGTTAGATTGGGCAAGCGACATTGTTGGCGATTGATTAATGATAATGGGGTAGATTGGCAAGTGTGATAAGGTTTCGTTATTGCGTTATAGGCCGGGGCCCATAACCTGTTGTCGCAGGAGATTTGCTTTTTTTTAAATAAACTGTTGTTCCTATGAGCCTTCAATGGCACCCTTATATACTATCTACAAAGTGGAAAATGCTAGAATTATCTATAAGATTCCTACACTGCAAATCCGCAGCATAACTACTCATATCCGGGTATTGACTCAACCGAGTTGCCAGAATGTTCCAAAATATATCAATTTCTAACAATATCTGCATCAAAGCTACACGGAAATAGGGTTTGAAGGTAATCGAATCATTGGTTTGCCCCAAAAGCAAAAGGAGTACTGAGGCTAGACAATGAGGCTCTGGCGCTAGCATCGTCTTCACACGCGGTGCTTGCCACGTCACACACTCTTATCTTTCAACCTACCTCACGTAGTCAACCTCAGTCCCAAGCAGAAACTGTTGCATTTGAACCGATAATCGATGTCATCTCCTAGAATCGAATTTACAGCTACTGGGAACACCATCAGTGAGATTCTTCACGATGAATTCAATATATCTGAGAGCCAATCTCTAATCAAATTTCTGTTGTAGGGGCGCAGGGTGGTGTGGTTATCCAGAGTACCGTCAACCAGAATACCGCCAACCAGAATACCGTCAACCAGAATACCGTCAACCAGAATACCGTCAGTAAGTGCGGCGCCGCTCAATGACATTGCTTCCGTACTCAAGACAGTACAGATGTCTCGCAGGATCCGCTGGCGTTACTGAAACCGGTGGAGCACGCATCCTATGACACGAGGTACGGCGCCGAAGGTGACCAACCTAACGGATGCATGGAAAACACCCGCGTGCAGATATTGGCCGATCTAGAAGCCTGGGCATATGACCCCTCCACTTCAAACGTCTATTGGCTCAACGGCCAGCTTGGTACAGGAAAAACATCTATTGCCCACACCCTCTGCAAACGTCTAGATGCGCAAAACAAGCTTGGGGGCAGCTTCTTCTGCTCTCGCTCAGGATTGACGGATGCACGTCGCATCATTCCAACAATCGCCAGTCAGCTTGCTCAATCAAACCCAAAAATACATTCCTCCATAGAAGAAGTTCTCAAGAGGAAGCGTAATGTGGCTGATCTGAATGATCTATCTGATCAATTCCGATCCCTTGTTGTCAATCCCGTCAAGATCGCTACTGAAAACAAACAAGGGATTTATTATATGATCGTTATAGATGCCTTGGACGAATGCTCAGCACCGGGGATAGTAGAAATGTTGATCAAGGCTATACTTGATGGCGTGACCAACATACCCCTCAAACTGTTCATCACAAGTCGACCTGAGAGTTGGATTGAAAGGATTTTTAGCCTTCCTCCTGTTCATTCGCTTGATATCGCCGTTGTCATCCAAACTTCTCTCCAGGAAGCTACACGGGATGTGGTACGAGATGATATTCTCACATACCTCCGAAATTCGTTGAATGAAATTGCAACGATGGAGCGATTCTCGTCGGGCTTGCCTTCGTGGCCTCCCGCGGATCAGTTTGGAATTCTTCTCGATATGTGCGCAGACCTGTTCATCTATGCTGCAACCGCCGTCCGTTATATCGGTGCGATAAATGAGGATAATAGGTCTCGGTTGACGGAGATCACCAAACTTGGTTTTACTGTCATGTTGCCATTTGATACTCAACCGATTGACAACCTCTACCAGCACATTGTTGACTTGGCTTTCTCCAAACCAGCCCGGAGCGGAAGCCCCAACCGACATGATGTACTAGCGGCTGTAGTTTGTGTCCAGAAACCTCTGTCCATGGAACACCTCGCAACGTTACTGGATCTGGACAAGCGTGACATTCAATTTGCCTTGTTGCCTTTACAATCCGCGATTAATGTTACCGAAAGCGGTACCATCACCATCTTTCACGCCTCGTTTGGGGAGTTCATCGTCAATCCGAAACGTTGCTATAGACACAGCGTTGATACTTCAGATACCCACCACAAACTGACCGTCAAGTGTCTTCATTGGCTGAATATGCTTCTCCGACATAATATCTGCAATTTACCTGATCGTGCCATGGTCGGAGTAGCCCATAAAATTCCTGATCCTAGCGTTATTCCTGAGACTCTCAGATACTCAAGCTTGTACTGGGCCTCTCATCTCGTAGAGGCTCTAGCATCCCGACGTGAAGACATTCTACCGACGCTTCGAGAACTCGAGACATTCGTGAATACACATTTATTGCAGTGGTTGGAATGCCTGAGTGCGCTTGGAGAGCTTGGATCTGGGCTGAGGTCTCTCAGCATTGCAAAAGAAATCACCTCAGTTAGTAATCAACATGGTAGAGGAATTTAGCTCACCATTTTCCCAGAAATATTCCAAGATTGATTCCCGCCACGGGTTGCTACTCGAAGATGCTCGTCGCTACCTGCAGATGGCGTTTGCGCCTATTGAAGATCACTGCCTGAACACATATAGCTCATCCCTTGCATGGGTCCCTCAACGAGCACTGATAAGACATCACTATCCGACATTGTTTGGTAACTTACCTAAAGTGGTGGTGGGTATCTCTGAGTCATGGGGAACATTCAAGAATATCATGACGCACCCTTCATTTGTATTCTCGGTTGAATTCTCTCCTGATGGGACTCACGTTGTTTCTGGGTGTGGCGACTCTTCAGTTCGCATCTGGAATGCTACTACGGGAGAGATTGAGCGCATAATGGCAGGGTATTCATATAGATTGTCGTCTGTTGCCTTCTCGCCTAATGGGTCACAAATTGTATCTGGCTCCACTGATGGCTCCATTCGAATTTGGAATGCGAGAACAGGGGAGGTGGAGCATATCTTCCAGGGATCAAAATTGGTCAGGATGGCTGCCTTCTCCCCTAATGGAACAAGTGTTGTCTGTTGCTCTAATGATGCTACTCCTCTGGTATGGGATGTCACCACCGGGGAGACAAAGCACATACAAGAACTTAATTCCGATATGTGGTGTGTTGCGTTCTCGCCTGACGGGAAACATGTTGTATCTGGGTTGTGTGACAACACCGTTTGCGTTTCGCATGCCACCACGGGGACAGTAGAGCATATACTCAAGGGACATTCAAGCATTGTGAACTCGGTTGCCTTCTCACGTGATGGGATGCATATAGTGTCTGGCTCTGATGACAAATCAGTCCGTATTTGGAGTGCGGATAGCTGGAAATTAGAGCGCATACTAGAGGGACACACAGATTGGGTGAACTCTGTTGCATTCTCTCCGGACGCTACGCGCGTCGTGTCTGGATCGAGGGATCACTCAGTCCGTATTTGGCATGTGGCTTCGGGGAAGACAGATCGTGTGCTCAAGGGACATACGAGTCATGTGTGGTCTGTCGCATTCTCCCCTGACGGGAAATACGCTGCATCTGCGGCGCAGGACAACTCAGTCCGAATTTGGGATGTAACGAGCGACTTGGCGACGGAAACTCGCCGGACCTTTTCACGTGACAGTGCAAGCGTATTGTCTGGTTCGCGCGCGGTGATGGCCAGTATTTGGAAGGCGATTAGGGGAACGAGAACCCGGGCACTTGAGGGACATTCAAACGAGTTGACATCAGTTACATTTTCCTCTGACGGTACACGAGTCGTATCTGGGTCGTTGGACAAGACCATCCGAGTCTGGAATGCCACCACTGGGGAGATAGAGCATGTTCTCGAGGATCATTCGGATCGTGTTAACTCCGTTGCTTTCTCGCCTAATGGGAAATACATCGTGTCTGGCTCATCCGACAAGTCAGTCATTCTCTGGAAGACAGCTACTGGAAAGATAAAGAGCAAACTGAAGGGACATTCAGATTGGGTGAACTCTGTTGCATTCTCTCCTGATGGGAGATGTGTAGTGTCGGGCTGTGCCGATGGCTCTCTCTGGATATGGAATGCCCCTCAAGAGAAGGTAGAGCATATACTCGCTGACCATTCAACATGGGTGGACTCCGTTGCCTTCTCTTACGATGGATCGCGTCTCGTGTCTAGCTCGTTCGATCGCTCAGTCCGAATATGGAATACAAGCACCGGAGCCAGAGAGCGTATATTAAAGGCATATTCAAGGATGGAGTCCGTTGCGTTCTCATCTGATGGCACACACGTCGTGTCTGGGTGTGGCTCGTGGAACAGCTCAGTCCGTATATGGCACACTACCAGTCGCCACTCCACACTACTACCGGAACATAAATCCTTCCAATTCCCAGATGGAAGCAGAGTTATTCATGTCTTCCCTGGCCACTTTCATCTCCTTCCTCCTGGGGAGCCGCAGATGTTGATCTCACATAGCAAGGAATGGATTCTCGCGGACTCACCACTGGAATCTTGCTGGATTCCCCCTGATTTCCGTGATTTCAGTATACATGCACTCTCCAAGTCCAAAGTGTGCTTTGGCTATTACTCAGGCCGCATTATCATAGTTGATCTCATGCCTGTGCATCAGTAGCATAACTAGGGATTCAATCATAAAGGTTTACTGAATATTTTCAACTATATCAGTGTCTTCTTTTTTGATTGCAGCCTCATAGTCTTGCAATGCTAGCAATTAAACAAATTACCAAATGGCAGTGGTGATCAAACCTAAAGAGATGTCCTTTCATATGATGATTGCTCCCATCCTTGCTACTACATTTCCCAAACTTGTAACTGACCAAGGTGGTATTCTTAGCTATAGTAGGCCTAATGGAGGTATCTGTGAGGGCAAACCCTGTAGTGCCTGTGGTTCATCACACAGATCTGACAAGGGGAAATCCTAAGAGGAAATCTTAAGGTCCCTTGTCAGTGAGTCTATACCCTATATACCCTTTGCCTGTGCCCTGCTTCCTCAACATACCTTACCCCCCCAGCTGGGCCCTAAGCAGGGAATGGCATGGGTTAGGCCAACCTTCACAGGTTACCAGATCAGGTGTTCTTGGGTGTGGGTGCAGGTCAAGCTGAGAGCACCTGCAACCTGGCCCAACCTGTGGTTTCATGCATGTGCATATGACATGATGTGCCACACGTGCACACATATGACTCAAACATGCCATACATGCCATACATCCATGTGCTGCATGCATATGACTTGCACACATATGACTCACTGTTAAATCTGCGTGTCGGCACTTAGCTAGAGGCTTCTGGAAAGGTTTCCGGAGGTTCCCAATGATTTCTGAAGGGGGGGTTCGTACTCTGGAGGCGGGGGGACTAAAGGTCATGGATTCACGATCAGAATTGGAATGGAGGCAGAAGACAGAAAGCACCAGGTGGTCTAGGACTGTTCCCAGTATAGGGTGGTTCGAGTGGTTTGAGGTTGCAGGGACTTGGCTTCAACTTATGTGTTGCACCCTCCTCAATCATCTGTCCCTAATTTCGGAAAGTTGGGAAATTTACCGGAACTGAATTGGAAACTACAATGCAGTATTAAGTCAATATTCATACTGGTGAATAGTCCAGTCGACTGGTGACTTATATACATGTATCTAGTCTTTGTACTATCTTTTGCCGAGTAAAGACAAGGGGGGGAAGAGAGTACAAGGGGCAATATAGAACAAAAAACAAGGGAGTGAGGTACACAATGATCTTACACATTGTTTATCAAAGGAGTAGAACCTTGGATTGATATATCAGAATTCGGAAAGTGGTTATTCAGGCTTTGAGTGGTTGGAAAGGTCCCAGAAATGGTGCAGGTGTTTGTGGGGTTTAATGTGGTTTTATTGGCGGCATGGGCCATAACACTCACACATGCCGCATGCATGTGGGTACAGCATGCATCTGACACCCATTGACCCATAGGAAAAAACCTATGGGTTGATGTGTTTAGGTTTCCTGGGTTGGGTACAGGTCATCCACATTTGACCCATGGGTGACCCATGCCATTCCCTAGCCCTAAGGTATGCAAACCCAAACCCCCAGTAGCTGGCCTATACTGTCAGTATCTCGGCTCAGCATTTATGCAGAATTACAGTCAGTTTGGAAGACTGACTGTAATTCTTATTCCCATCTCTTCCTCAGCTCATCGGTTCCCTCACTCTACATCTCTTTGCTCCCTGCTCTTTAGTTTTGGTTTGGTCTGGAAAATTTGTCATCCTCTAACATCACCCCCCCTTCTAGAGTGCTGTGTCCTCATTAGGTAATTGGGCCAACCCACATGGGTCACCAGGTCAGGTGTCCTTAGGGAATGGCACAGGTCACCCATAGGTCAAATGTGGGTGACCCACACCCGACCTATGGGAAACCCAAACCTGTCAACCCATGGTTTTTTTCCCACAGGTTGATAGGTGTTGGGTGCACACCACACCCACATGTGCCATATGTGCACATGATGTACGACATGAACGTGCTGTACGTGCATACCACATGACATGAACGTGCTGTATGCGCACATGACATATGACATGAACGTGCCATATGTGCATGCAACATACGACACAAATGTGCTGCACATGCACGTGTCATATGCCTGAGCATATAGCATGTTGGTGTCAGCACGTGTGCATATAGTACATTGGTGTCGGCTTGTATGCATGCAGCGTGTTGGTGTCAGCACATGTGCATATGGCACATTTGTGTTGGTGCATTGGTGTCATATGCATGTACATATGGTGCAGTTGTGTCATACGTATGCACGTGCAGCACGTGCATGTCGTATGCATGTATATAGTTGAGGTGGTGGGTTGGGCTGGGTAATGGGTGCTCTCGGCTTGACCCGTACCCAAACCCAAGGGCACCCAATCTGGTGACCTATGCGGGTTACCCTAACCCATGCTATTCCCTAGATATCCTTGGGTGTGGGTGCAGGTCAAGCCAAGAGCACCTGCAACCTGGCCCAACCTGTGGTGTCACACATGTGCATATGATATATATATGCCACATGTGTACACAGACAACATGCACATGCCACACACATATACAGATGACATGCATGTGCTGCATATATTGTATGCACCATATGCACTGCACATGCCACATGTGCCATACACTCTGCACGTACTGTATGCATTATATGTGCCACATATGCCATATGTGCCATATGCACTGTATGCATTGTATGCACCCAACACCTGTTGACCCATGGGAAAAAAACCCATGGGTTAGGTACAGGTCACCTACAATTGACCCATGTGTGACCCATGCCATTCCCTAGTCCTCAAAGCATAGGCCATTAATGAGTTGAAGGCCATTGCCTGAATTCTTCTCAGTGCTCTGGGATGTGCCTGGTATAACTGCTGTACTTTAACTGGTGCTGCCATATCCTCCTTGGCCACACATGTGTTCTCTTCATAGCCATACCCCTCCTACTTCACCAAGAAGTATAATCAGCCTCACATCAGGCCACTTTCTAGAATCTCTTCCACAACATAGTTCTCCTCCCTGTCTACTAACTCTGGTGACAGGGGTGGCTTTGAATTTTGGCCCAGGATGTGATCTTTGGGAGCTGGAATGAGCTTGAATGTTATGAACCACAACTCAGACCATTCTCTGAACAACCTTTCCATGGTTCCATTCAGAAACCCATGACATCCAGACCTGACTCCTTTCCATGACTCCAGAAATCAAGGTTCCACGTGCAAACAACAAACTTACGATCATCGCGTACCTTGTCCCCTTGTTTTCACCACTCCATTAGCCCCTTGTATTTTCCTTCTCCCCTTGTCCTTACTCGGCATAAGTTAGTACAAGGATTAGATACATGTATATAAGACACCAGTCAACTGGAATATTTGCCAGTATGAATATTGACTGAATTCTGCATCGTAGTTTCCGATTCAGTTCCGGTAAACTTTCCAACTTTCCAAAATTAGGGACAGACAATCGAGGAGGGCACAATATGCAAAGTTGAAGCCAAGTCCCTATAACCTCAAACTACTCAAATGACTAGTTGAACGACCTAATACCATGAACAGTCCTAAGAACCTGGCACTTCCATCTTCCACCTTTTCTGTTTCCATCTGTGAATCTGCAACCTCTAGTCCCTCTGCCTCCAGAGTACAAACCCCCTCTCAGAAACCACTTGGAACCTCTGGAAACCGTCAAGTACACATATCGAGACCTAGTAATTTGGAAGTGCTGACCAAGTAACCATCCTATGTCCACATACAAGTGTCCATGCCACATGCACATCACTTGGTATGCCAGTCTTGGCTCGGCACATCCACCACCTACACTCCTTGCCAATTACCCCTCATGCTCTACCTCACTCACCATACATTAATCCCATACCATTAGCTCCATAATCCTCGACCCACCTTACCTCAGGACTTCCTGTCCTTGTATTATCCTCGGCCATGGCCCCATTGTTTTATATCCTGGCACTCTCTATTGTCCTATCCCTGGCTGCATTCCTATTATTCGATCTTTTATTATTCTATTCCATTTGCATTACTTTATTCTAATTCTACTTGTTGTGGACAATACTCCCACATGTTCTGCATACCTTATTGTTCCGCATTCCTTATTCCACATGTTGCCTCTTGAACCTATATAAGTAGGACATGCATGTACATATTTCCTCATTCTGGATATCGACTAGGCTTAGGCCCTTCTACCTTCTTCCACTCTGTTAAGTCCTTGACTTGGGCCAGCATCATCAGCATCCTCCTGAGTATCCATCTGTTGTAAATCGGTGGCATGCATGGCAAGTAGGGTGTAGTGTATGAGTATGTTGAAGCCAATGCCACTACTCTTGGCCTGCAGGACTTGGCCATTGTCCACCCGACCGTTTGGCAGTCCCAAAGCTTGTCAGTTCCCAAAGCCTGACAGAAACCCTTCCAGAAGTATCTAGCTAAGCGCCTGATATGCGGATTTAACATGGAACTACATTGAAAACAGGGTGAAGGCAGGACAGGGATTGCAGGAGTTGGAGTATGTATGCATGCCTTCCCACTCTCCTCTGGAAAATGAAGGGGCATAGTTATTGATGGCTCAGCTTTTGAGATGGCTGAGTGGTCCAGATGTCTGAGGTATCTAGGAATACTCAATACTCAGGCACTGATGTTTGGCACCAGTTGTACTACCGAGCTATGTCATCTTTGGCCTTGGCTAGCATGGACTTGCCTCTTCCAGTGATTTCTCCATTCAGTCTCTGAACTCATTGACTGTCTCAGAAAGTGATTTGGGTTCCCTGGGCTCAAATCCCATGCCCAGATGTTGTCCTATATCCAGCATAAAGGGGGTCTGTTGGGTGGCTGAGTGTATGTGGTTGTTATATTGGAATTCAGTGATCAGCAGTAGGTTATCTAAGTTTTCTTGGCACTCATTGATGAACACTCATAGGCACTGCTCTAGCTCTTGGTTGACCCACTCAGTCTGACCATCTCCCTGAGGGTGGTAGGTGTTGGTGGCTGCTAGCTATATCTCTAGGAGTTGGTAAAACTCTCAGGTCAATTCTGAGACAAACTGGGGGCCACAGTCAGAAACTACCTGCCAGGATAGTCTGTGTAGCTTCCACATGTAGGCAAGGTAAAGCCAAGCTGCTCCTAGGGCCATGATGGTGGTGCTGGTTGGTAGGAAGTGTTCCCTCTTGCTCACTTAGTTTATGTTATAGCTCATGCCGCTAATAAACCCACATTAAACTCCACAACCACCCATACCATTTCCGAGATCTTTCCGACCACTCAAAGCCTGAGCAACTGCTTTCTGAATTCTGATGTATCAATCTAAGGTTCCACATTCCTGAACCTCCAAAGATTCTGAAGCTAAAGTTCTGCTCCTTTGATAAACGACGTACAGGATCATTGTGTACCTCACTCCCTTGTTCTTTGTTCTGTATTGCCCCTTATACTCTCTTTCCCCCCTGGTCTTTACTTGGCAAAAGTTAGTACAAGACTAGATACATATATATAAGTCACCAGTCGACTGGACTATTCACCAGTACAAATATCGACTTAATTCTGTGTCATAGTTTCCAATTCAGTTCCAGTAAACTTTCCAACTTTCCAAAATATTCACTGCATACAGTTTTTGCGCAGTCACAAAAACTATTATTTTTTTTCCTTATTTTAGATAGCTTATTGTTTAGAAACACTATAAGTAGCTACCTCAGCTTCTGTCTTTTCTCGGTCATTTGACATACAAACACTGAAAGCCATGAATTGAAAGGATTCCCCAATATGGGTTCAAGCAATGAATATTGAATTTACAATGTTGCTGGAATACAGTACATTGGAACTAGTGGAACTACCAGAGGGGTGAGTGCCAATTGGTGGTAAATGGATTTATACATGCAAAACAACACCAGACGGGGACTTCGAAAAGGCTAAGGCACACATTGTGGCCCAAGGCTTTACACAATGACCCAGAATGGACTATTATAAAATTACATCACCGGTGGTAAAATTTGATTCACTTAGGACTCTCTTGGCAATTGCCAATTCACTTGATTGGGAAGTGGAAATGATGGTTGTCTGTAGGGGAATAGGGAATTCTCTAGTAGATATGAAGGGCCATCAGACCAGGATCAGTATAAAGGATTTCAAACCTCACTCAGAAAATAACTCAACAAACCAGTCTTGAATTGACTACCAAAAAAATATAATAATTTTGGCTGGCCATTTAAGAGTGAATTACTGAAAGTAATTAACTCTTAAACTATCAAGCTCTTCAAGCCCAAGGAAATACTTCAAAAACACTTATATTTTTCGCTTATGACCCACAAGGACACACAGCCAGGTGCCAAACACTTATACCTAGAAAATGGCACCAAACTGCTAGCTCAAGCTCTCAAGACTCAATTGTACAACAAATTCCTGGGATTAGGTAATAGCTATTACACTTTAGGTCAGCCCAGAAGCTTGGCTTACTTACTATTAATATTTAGTGACTTGATCAGTCATGAGACTACTAGCCATGGGAATATGACACAATGGTGACTACAGGGTGACTTGTAACTGCCACAGGCTTCTAGGACCATCCATTCCTTTCCACACCCTTCCACTAATTTCAGGAAGGTCTTGCCTTATCGGGGAGTTACATAATCAGCTTAGAATTAGTATATATAGAGACTAGTTCTGTAGCATAAAAGTAATTTAACAATCTATCTTACTATCACCCATAGTCCATCGGATTATCTTCATCAAGCACCCTTAGGTATGTTGATCCAAAGGTCAGTGCCACCCACTCTGGTATGTTGGTCCAAAGGCCAGTGCCACCTTCTCACGGGTATGTTGATCAGAAGGGTAGTGCTTGATAAAGGGTTCTCGGTTAAAACATAAAAGGTATGCAAAAACATAGTAAAAGAACTAAATCAGATTTATAGAGCATCCATGGAAATAATCCTAGCCAAGGGTAGAATAATAGTTCACGTACACAAACTATTATTCCTATACGTAATTGAAAAGGCACCTGCCAAGGCCCCCTCTAAACAATTCTTTTTGGACATCAACCCGGACAGGCTTCCACTTGCCCATGTCTTGTCAGAGAACTTGATTAGGCTTTCTTCACACCAAAGTTTTGTCACGGTTCTTGGGTTACCTCATTTACGGTTCCAAAACAACATCAAAGGACTACTTCAACTCTAACTTAGAAGAGGAGGTATACATGTGTCAATGTCAAGCCCACAATACCGAGTTCTGGTTCACTCGGTAGTACCAACCAAACTACCCTTACCACTTAATCCCATAATGTATTGAAACAATATGTGGGGTGACAAGGTTTGTTACACTGTGATGTTGCTATCTCCAACAGAGGGGTACAATTCAACCGGCACTTGGCCCCCATCGTTTGCATTGTGACATTACATAGTCACATCTGCTATGTAATTTAACACCAAACAGTCCCTTGATCTGCACCGCTGAAATTGCAACAGATTTTATCCACAGATTTATATCGCATTTCATCACAACATCACAATTCTTTCTTGGATCACTGGTTTGGAATTGTTATCGATAACCGCATGGATAGTAATTCTTATATTTTTCTTCCCCATTTGTAAGTCTTTCTGGAACAAAGCCAACACTGGTCTCGTCACATAAATAGACGAGGCATCCCCTTCAATCTACAACCTCACTGGATGCTATACTCTTACAAGGCTAAATATTAGTTTTCTTATCCATGTCCCACCAATGATCATCAAAGCCATCCTACACATCTGCATGCTTTACAGAGCATGGATAATATACATTTCAGACTATGGGTCACCATTAATTAAACTCCTCATTTGTGACAAGTTAGTTGGGTTGTTTAATAAAAATAATTCTAGAAGTGCTAACATAAGATAGTTTGCTCTACTTTCCAAGGTTAATAGTTCAGCTGCTATTTCTGGTTTATAGTGACATTGTCTTCCAAAGTGTCTTTGTTTCTTTGCTTACTAACACCTTGATGTTATTTATGCTCCTAGAGACCTCTCATTGGTTGCAACTAGATAAGATGGTTTAGTTATCCATTCAGATGACCCTTCTCATAGCAGGATGGGTTTCAAGTTGGGAATTTGTCATTCCATGCATTATGGGCAGCCATTTGCTTCTAAATTTGGTCAAAAACCAAACTGAATAGCAAAAGCATATGACCTCTGCTCCTCGGTCATTTGTTTCCCCACATGTCTCGAAAACTGATCCTTTCTGACAAAAAGAGCTAAAATTGTTGCTGTTGTAAACACCTTAATCTGAAATGTCATGAAGTATATGATTTACCATTCAAATCCAAGACTGTACTTGTTGGATTTAATCATTAAAATATTATATCCTCATTGGCTTTTTATGGTACACTAGTTAAGACATTGGGATGAGGACTATGAGCTTTGTCTTGGTCCTTGGATCATTGCCTAAGACTGACTTTGCTTAATAGGGATTAAACATCCACAGCCTTTAGGTGGCATAGGTCTCCCAGGCAACTGACCAGATTTAGAGATGAAAGGAAGTTGTCATCATAGAATCTAGTAGTCCCACAGCTCTCAAGACAGCTTCATATGCCTCTAAATGTTCTTCTGTAGTATCTACATTTGGCATTATTATTTAAATAATCCTGGCCATTTGTCTCCAAGACTCTGGGAGATTTCTCAACAAAGTAGCTGAATGAGTGGAATCTGGAATTATCTCTCCCATATAAGTAAGGAGGTCTTGGTATATTTTGATCATGTTAATGTATTATAATATGGGCTGATCTTCCTCCATTTGGTATTTCTCATACTGTTCCCTAATAATACTGACTTTACTAGGGTTATGTGACTCAAACTTGTTACACAATATCCCCCATACCACCTCAGCCTGATCTATTTGATGAATAGAGATTTGTAGATCAGGGGAAATGGTTAATAGTATTTGAGTGTAAGCACAATTGTTTCAGGTGTTCCACTCCCTCTCTAACAGTGCAAGTGGTACGATGCCTACATGTGGTACTCTGACAGTGGTAGTCATAAGAGATGAAGCTGACGTGGGTTTTGGATCTGCACCAGAATTTATATCAAACAATTCCCTGCCTTTTATCATTGCAATATTGTCAGGATTCGGTGACGCTGAGATATCGGTTAAGTCCTGCAAACCGTTCTGGAGTGGCTAGGCTTCAACGTGCTCGTGCGTTGCGCCCTGCTGTTCCATGCGTGCCACTAATTTTCGGCAGTGAGAGGAGCCTCGTGAGGATGCCGAGGGCGTCAGCTCGAGCAAAGGACTTTAGAAATACAAAACAGACAAAGGGGTGTGAATCAATTGATATTCTGAGTGAGGAACTATCTACATACATCCCCCTACTTATATAGTTAAGAAGCAAGATGTGGAACAGGGTGGCGTAAGGAATGGAGACAATAAGGTATGAAGTAACCACATGGAGGTATTGTCCATAGTGATCAGAAATAGAATGAGAAATGTAAGTGGGATTAGAATAATAGAGTATGGCTGAGAATAGAATAATGAAGTAGTGGGTGAGAATAGAACAATAGGGGATGGTCCAAGATAAAACAATGGCAGTGGCCAGGACAATGAGTGGCCGTCATGTTGTTCAGGGGAAACAGATTAAGGAGTGGATAGGGGGTGACGGAACAATGAAGAGGATAGAACGAGAGGAGTGGGCCATATGATGTACTGGGTATACCGAGCCAAGGCCGCGTGGTAGTGCGAGATGATGTGGGCAAGGGCTGGTTAGTTGGTATTCCCGAGTGAGCCAGTACTCGGTGTTACGGGCTTGACAAATATCTGCGGTTGAGCCCATTCGGTTGATTGATCATCTGGGGTTCTAATATTAGTAAGGGGACTAGCTATACTCTGCCCTTTGCAAGGCACACCAAGGTGGCTTCGTGAATGGACTCAAACGTAGATATACCAAAGGTGAAGGCATATAAGTGCTGTCCCAAACCACTGTTTTGGTCCAGATCATATTATGTCCTAAACTGGTCCTAACCAAGGCTGACTTAGTAACTGAGCGAGGTCTTATGTCATGCCATAATGTTGCATTACATAACTACTCAGACGGTGTGTTCAGAGTGTCCAGTCATTTTTGCCTTTTGCTTTTCATTTGCATTTCAACATCATGGTCTCTTCCTACTCTGAACATAGGTCAGCTGCCACACAAAAGATCCAGCCTGATCTGTATTTGTTGAGATTAGAGGCTGAGCGAGGATAAGCATAGAAAGAAGTAGGGCATGGAGGTCTTGGACATGTTCAACCGAGACCATATATATATCAGACAAGTACATAGCAGCCCCTCAGTGAACTGCCCATTCACTGAGGTATGTATTCCTATTGTATGCCTAGACACACAGGCACTGATTACCTTATAGCCTTCTGTTGTTTAGGTATAGTAATAATATACACACAGTGAACCACCAGTTCACTGTGCCTTCCATCGTTTAGCCACTGTGCATAATCACTACAGGTCATGGGCCCTGCAGAGCCTACAATGTCTACCACCACCTCTAAGTCATTTGTCATCCCAAAGCTGGCCAGGGATGGCACGAACTGGATCACCTGGAAAAGCCAGACATTAGCCACCCTGTCTGTGACCTATGGTGCCAAAAATCACCTGGACAGGACTACCAGGATCCCCCCCTCGATCCCCACCTACCCCAGGGGCCATAGGCTAATGGAAAATGAGGAAGAGGACCTGGATGCATTAGAAAAGCGCTGGGATGACTACAATCAGTGAGAGGCCACAGTCATGGCCCAGATATTTACCACGGTCCCCGACAGCCTCCTCATCAATATCCAAAACCTCCCTACAGCCAAGGAAGTATGGGATGCCATGTGTTCAAAACACAAAACCAGGGCACTCACCATTAAGGTCAATATGTGGCGCTGGATATACAAAATGAAATTTGAGGGCAAGTTGAACATCCATACACACCTGGAGGCACTCTTGCTGAGATAAACTGTGGACTGACTGATGATGACCTAGTCACCATCACCCTTGGCTTGCTCCCTAAATCACACTGCCCACTGATTAATGCAAATTAATGTCAGCAGTGCACACAAAGGCTAAGCTGGAGCTGGATCAGGTGGTCAGGATGCTGATTGCTGAGTTTGAACAACTCACCATTGAGGAGCATCAATTGAAAGTAGGTGAGAATGCTCTCACTGTAGTGAAAGGCCATAGAAAATCACAGTCACACAGGGGCTCCTCCAGTACCACAAAGACATGTTGTAACAAGGGGTGGAAGGAGCAGGAAGAGAGAGGGGAAGAAAGAGAGGAGAAAAAGACCAGGAACAGGTACATGTGGGTAGGATGGCCAAGGAACATGAAGAAGGAGGAACCAGTATACAGAGACAATTAGTAACAACTTATAGACATAGGATAAACATGACTCACATGATGTTGTGAGCTAGAACAGAGAAATGATATTATATACATGTTGAATGTGCATGTAGCTGGAGGAGCAAAAGGGACATAGGGACATGATCAGAGGGCGAGATATGAAAGTGAAGGATAGGATTAGCAGAGGGAGAGATTATAATGGATATAAAAATGGACTTACATAATACAGGGCAACATACGACCACACCAGGATGCATATATACAGCCTTCAAGGGAGGGATGACGAGAATGAGAAAAGTTTCCGATTGGAAAAGGATTCAGATAAAGGTATTCACTGTCAAGGATGAAGATTTAGAGGTATAGCATAGTTCAGTCAGGAGCGTGGTTGGTGATGTGGAGGAATGATCGTGATGACCCTGCATCCAGATTAGGAACACCATCTCTACATTGGGAAACAGTTTTATTATCATAGTACATTCAATTTATGTATAAAAATCAAGTAGATACAACAAAGAACACCACTTCCAGTCCCATCTGTCTCTCGATCAATCGTTGAACTTGATGCCTATGTGCACAATTGAGTTCTCAAAGTTACATATATTTCCATTGCTTGTCGAACACCTGGACATGTTGGGGTATCAGCTCTAGGTGTAGTACACAGTAACTACACCATTTATTCACATATGTTACTACACCTTGCATGTTCCACAGCTTATGTTAAGGATTTGATATTCAGCCCAAACATCTTTTCTCCTGATCCCTGGCAACTAGGACTCGATGGTATTGGAGAGAGGGTATGGAGTCTATTCATTATTAACTCTAATATCTGCCTTTGATAGGAGTTTGAATTTGCTATTGTATTTCGCAGTTGTGTGACTCTGTGACCTCAGCTCTTTTCCAAGAGACTGAGGTATGAGTTCAAGTTTATCTTCATATTTCACACAATTGTTAATTATTCTTTTAGATAGTATTTCAGGTAGCTAACTATTTCTAATATGAGCTCTTTTCCAAGAGACTGAGATAGTATTTCAGTCTCTATACTTTAACAGGTTATGGGCCCCGGTGACGCTGGGAATTGACCTAGGACAACTAGAACTGAGCCACGGGTGGCACCCGTTGACCACAGCCATGCTGAAATCCATTGGGACACAAGACATGGTGAGCCAGAGGACAGACGGTGAATGTACTTGCGGGTGGCGACCGCTCACGAAAATTAGCCATGACACTCACAACGTGAAAGGCCATACTGTATGGCATACAGATAAAGCCACACATGCAAATATTGGCATTTATTATACCTCGACTGACTACCCCAGAGGGAGCGAAGCACTGTCGCTGAACATGTGTGATGATGATCGTCATGACGATGTGTAGCCCCTTCCCACTTACGACTTATGACTATGACCCCGTCATGTGTATCTTGAACCAATGACTCAACACAGGCATACGCAGCAGGCGTGACTTGACCCAAGAGACATGAAGAGTCCACCAGGGACCCCGAGAGGACAGTGGTACACGTGCATGTGCAAGGGGAGCGGTCTACACCATGATACCAAATAACTTGCGGGGATTGAAGCTGCCATTCTTCTCGAGGACCGAGGCAAAGATAGGAACTGTAGAGTGGACAGGGTTGGAGATGACAAGAATATGGGCAGCTGGGGAAACGTGGGAGATGGAGGAATAGGTGGCAGACACTGCTTGCTTTAGGTTGTCGCAGAGCATCACACTTCATTGCTGGGATCGCCGGAACAGACCCTCTTAAGACACTGGTTCCGATATGGAGCCGATGAGGTGGTCAAGGCCAAACATATCGTTGTGCACTTATTTGGTGACCATGAACTGCACAGAGATGCCTGATGCCATACCTATCACCAAGAAGGCCAAATCAGAACAGAAAGAATATTGAGAGGTGCCTGATTTTCGCTACATCACTGAGCTTCTCGATGGAATCGCACGAGCTGTGACCTCCGATGTCGACGGCATTGCTTCAAGAACAGTGTACGTTACAAAGCGTATTAACGACCACGTCCTTTGGAATGGAGGACTTATTCCATGGCGTCCAGACCCCCAGTGGCTGGTGGTGCGAGTTGCCCTACAGACCTCCCTACTAGAGTCCCAAATTGATGAGCGATATGGTTACAAGACCTTCATAACATATGTCCTGGCCAGAGCTCTTGAAAAGGCCCAAAATGCCAACTTGAGACCCGAGAGTGTGATTATTGCGGAAGAATCCTGTCCCAGTACACAATGTCTCCTTATGCATTCGCAGACAGGCCATAAACTACAGTGTTTGGCAAGTCTAGACGCAGACATTGACATCCAGGGGGCGTTAATGACAACGAGGAATCAAGCACTATGGGATCTATGAAAGTACACACATCGATGGCACGACGAGCTAGGGGATGCTGCCATAGCCACAATGAATCTACACGTAGACCCGACTGCCATGGAAAGAATGGGTTTGGTCGTTCGTGTGTGTGACACAACAGCCATATCGGATGCGACACTTTCGATTGCAGTTAGTGATTGGCGCGGGTATTGGAAACCCACGCGGGTAGCGGGTACGGGTAGCGCGGGTAAGGGTCAGGGTCAGGATTTCCAACCCGGCCCAAACCCGTACCCGCAGGCGGGTATGCTTATATAACCGAGGTTCAGCGCTAACCTCGCTTATATAAGTGAGGTTCAGCGCTAACCTCGCTTATAGCTGCACCTCGGTTATATAAGCATATTTAGGGCTGAATTTCAATGTCCAAATGATGTAGCCAGCACGGGTTCTTACTGGGAATCATGAAAATTTGATTCCGCAACCTGACCACGGTTTCATGCCGGCTCTAGAAACCCAACTCACTGAAAATAGGGCTCTTCTAGCCCCAGGTTGCCAGTTCATACTCCAGGCATACGACGTGTACGGTGCGTACGGCGCGTACGACGCGTACGGCGCATATGACGCGTACGACGCATACAGCACGTTCGTACGCGTACGGCGCGTAGGACGTGTACGGCGCGTACAACGTGTACGACGCATACAGCGCGTACGACGTGTACGACGCATACGGCGCGTACAACGTGTACGACGCATACGGCGCGTACAACGTGTATGACGCATACGGCGCGTACGACGTGTATGACGCATACGGCGCGTACGACGTGTACGACGCATATGGCATGTTCGTACGCGTACGGTGCGTACAATGTGTACGGCGCGTACGGCACGTACAGCGCGTACGATGTGTACGGCGCGTACGGCACGTATGGCGCATAGGACGCGTACGGCACATATGGTGCATACGACTCGTACGACTCGTACGACGCGTATGGCACATACGGCGCGTACCACGCGTGCGGCGCATATGGGGCGCGTCGTACGACGCATACGACGCGTACAATGCATACGACGCGTACGACGCATACGACGCGTACGGCGCATACCTCACTGAATCTGCCAGCCTCAGGGGCAATCAGCTCTGTCCTGAACCCACGGGTAAGAGCAATACCCGTTGTGGGTCACGGGTAACAGCAATACCCGTTAAACCCGCAGGTACCCGTACCCGTACCCACAATAACCCGCTACCCGTTGCTAAGGGTACGGGTATTCTCGGGTACGGGTACGGGTAGGCACAAAATACCCGGGGGTTACCCGTGCCAATCACTAATTGCAGTCTGCTACATAGGAACCTTTTTCCTCCTTCACCGGCTCCTGTTTGGACGCTGCCATAATTCGATGTCATCAGAACAGAATTATTAACTGGCGTAATAGCATGGTGGGCTGTGCCCTCATTGTACTGGCATGTGAAATTCCCGGTGTGGGAGCCGTGTACAACTCGACGTGCATCGGGCCTGAGGCAAGCACCCTAGCAGATCCGCCGCCTGTCGACTGGCACAATAGGCTGTGGCTTGCTGATAAATGTCAAAATTGTGACAAGAATCTAGAAGATCCAATCATTGATCTACCTCGGTTTCCCTTTTACCGAGAGCACAAGCCAACTTGAAGATTGTCAATGATTCCTCGATGATCAGTGGCGGCACATCCAAGAGGCCGAAGCTCAGCCACTCCCGTGGACCGTCCAATGATAAGGGAGATTCGGGCAGCTGAGAGTTTCCCCTTGACAAAGAGCCGAGCATACCTGTCAGCTGTCTACAATCGCACCAATTCATTGCAGCAGCAGAGCAATTGTTTCTCTCCTGAAGATTTCGAGGCAACCCTTGTCAAAGGTGACCAGAAGACGGAACTGTCTCATCTGATCACAATCCCCAAGGGAAGAGTTGGCGCTGGCAAGGGGGCTCTTTCGAGCCGGGGAGGGTTCCTTCCCAGTTGTAGGAACCGACAAAGACGGAAAGGCACTGCGGCATATCGTGACATTCAGGAGCGTCACGAGGACATGAAAAAGATTGAACGTAGTTTGGAAGAGCTGGCACAGTTCTTTAACGACATGAGCATCCTTGTTGAGTAGCAAGAGGAACCAATCGACACTATCCGGATGACTATTATCTACGACATGACCGACCAACCTCTGGTTCGAGGGGGAGTTTGAATGTATATGGTTTCCGCCCCAAAGGTTGGATCGAGTCCGTCAAGACTATAAACTGACTATCATCCAGTGAAGTCCATCACGACTATGACAACTAGTAATCATCTACGACATGATCGACCAACCGACCTCCAGTTTGAGGGGGAGATTTAGATATGATGTTGCCTTGAACGTCAGATCGAGTCCATCATGACTATAAACTGAATACATACAATGGAGTCCATCATGACTATAAACTGATGAACACGACCCGAGTCCATCACAACTATAAATGGATGAACTTGACCCAAGTCTGTCATGACTATAAACTGAAGAAAACTCGACTTGAGTCCGTCATGACTATAAACTGAAGAACTCGACTTGAGTCCATCATGACTATAAACTGAAGAACTTTCGGATCAAGTCTGTCATGACTATAAACTGATGAACAGAACCTGAGTCTGTCATGACTATAAACTTATGAAATAAACTGGAGTCTGTTATGACTATAAACTGGACCTGTCGAGTCGGAGTCCACTATGACTTTAAACTGGACTGGAGTCCACTATGACTTTAAACTGGACCGGAGTCCGCTAAGACTTTAAACTAGATCCAAGTCCCCTATGACTTTAAACTGGATCTGAGTCTGCTAAGACTTTAAACTGAGCATGACCATCATGGGCAGTGACATGAACAATTCATTGGATTACTTGGAACAACACCTGCCAGTTTGGACTCAGGGGGAGTGCTCAGAATTTGGTGTTCAGCCTGAACATATCTCTCCATTATCTCTGTGCTTGCAGAACCTTTCTTACCTATTCCAACCCTTCTACACCACCATGGCCTTTCAGTACCATCAAAAATTCATTTGCCACTTACATTTTTCAATTGCTAGAAGATCAGCTGACCCATCAAGCTATTGGAGATGGAACAGATGATTTGGACTGAGGGGGAGTGTTAAGGATTTGATATTCAGCCCAAACATCTTTTCTCCTGATCCCTGGCAACTAGGACTCGATGGTATTGGAGAGAGGGTATGGAGTCTATTCATTATTATCTCTAATATCTGCCTTTGATAGGAGTTTGAATTTGCTATTGTATTTCGCAGTTGTGTGACTCTGTGACCTCAGCTCTTTTCCAAGAGACTGAGGTATGAGTTCAAGTTTATCTTCATATTTCACACAATTGTTAATTATTCTTTTAGATAGTATTTCAGGTAGCTAACTACTTCTAATATGAGCTCTTTTCTAAGAGACTGAGATAGTATTTCAGTCTCTATACTTTAACAGCTTATACTTTGACTCTACTGACTGCACACCACCTTTCTGGATCAGCATCTAAATCCATCAATATACACTGGCCATATCACCACATATATAGAAATAACAAATCACACACAAATGATAAAAACACAGAAAAAACACCAACAAAATTGTGTATAAATACATTCCCATTTCCCCTGACTTTTAACTAATAAGACTGACATTGAATGTTGGAACTGTAGGAAAAAGAGACATAAGAGAGTGGACTGTCGCTCTAAAGCTAAGAAGAGGGATAGAAAAGACAAAGGCACAAAGGGAGGCAGTTCAGCAAATGTGGTAGCAGAAGGTGAAGAATTTGCCTTCACAATGATGTTTGCTAGGACCATGCTCATGCTGGGAACAAGTGCATTGATGGGACAGGAAGTCAATGTCTATGACTCAGGTCATATGTCATCAAGCAGACACCACTTCCTCACCTTCAAGGAGATTACACCACGTGCAATCAATGCCACTGATAAGGCTGTGTTTAAAGCTGTCAGCATAGGCAGCATAAAGGTTGGAATCCTGAATGGGAAGACAACAACATATGCTACCTTAAACGACATGTTTTATTGTCCTGATCTTGTGTTAACACTAATCTCACTGCATGCCATGGAGTACTCGGTCCTATTAAGGACCAGAAGTGTTTGATTTGGGATAAGTCAGGGATGCTGCTTGGGCAGGTCCTGCTCTTGAATGGGCTGTACAAGGTGGAAAATAAATCCACAGCAGTGGCAACAAGTGCAGTGTGAAAATTACTCCTAATGGATAAGCTGCACCACTGGATGGGACACATATCCCCACAGGTTGCCTGGAAACTTGTTTAGGATGGCATTATCACAGGACTTGAGCTGGATGCAACCAGTCAGCCAGGTTTTTGTACAGCCTGCACACAAACCAAACCTACAAGGAAGCTAGTCCCACAGACATGAGAGGGACCACAGGCTATTAAAATCGGTGAAAAAGTCCACTTGGACATGTGGGGGCCTGCAAACCCCTAAAGCTACAATGGCAAAGAGTATTTTGTCAGTTTCACTGATAACCACTGCAGGTGGATGTACCTGGTACCCATGGTAAAGAAGAGTGACACTCTCTGCTGCTACTGACAGTATGAGGTGTGGGTGGAGACCCAACACAGTGCAAAGGTGAAGTATCTACAAACAGATTGCAGCAGTGAATATCTCTCAGAAGAGTTCACCGCTCACCTAAACTCCAAGGGAACAGTCAGAAGCCTGAAAATACAAGACATGCCTTAAGAGAATGGTGTGTCAGAAAGGCTCAACCGCATCATGCTGGAACATGCACGTGCAATGCACCTGGCAGTCAGTTTTCCCAAGTTTCTCTGGACAGAGTTGGTGCAACACACAGTCTGGTTGAAGAACCGGACATCCATGTGCACATTGGATGGAAAGATGCCATATGAGGCCATGCATCACATGAAGCCAGACCTTACAGACTGACCGGAATAGGGTGCAAGAGTCTTTACCCTTAGAGAAGACTATGGCAAGCTGGAAGCCAAGGCAGATAAAGGCAGATGGATCAGATACAGCAACAAAAGTAAGGGGCACAGAGTGTACTGGCCCAGCAAATGTCAAGTAACTGTCGAGTGCAATGTTACATTCGATGAATCTGTCCTAGTCATCCCAAGCAATGTGTAGACTGAGGGGGAGCTAACCACCTAGGACAGTCAAGGGGCCACTCAACAACCATATGTTGACCCTCCTGCACCATGAATTGAACCTCTTGAAGGATTTGAAGCACCAGACAATCCAGAGGAATGGTCACAAGCCAGGGGACACAGGGCATGGAAGCCCTCTGCCTACATAAGGGACATCGCCATTGGTACAGGCATCACCGATGCCCCCATGTACCCTAAGGGGCAGCTTATCCCAACCAGGAATGTTGCCTTAGTAGTCCTAGAGGAGTTGGAGGATGTCAGCATGGAGGATAAAGGGATGAAATATTGCTCTCTAGAACACAGGATGGCAGCAGCGACCCAGGCCATGGGAATCAACCTGGTTAGCCTACGATGCACGTTCATGTGAGGACTGGCTGGCATGGGACACCTCCATAAAGTGTGAGTTGAACTAGCACACAGAGCTAAGAACTTGGTCTAAAGTATTGTGGTGGGTAATATAGACTAGTAGTTAGACTAGCTACTGTGGTACCAAGATTTGTAGCTATAGGGTTTGTGGTTAATATCTTACATGAATATATGCTCCTACACAGGCGACGTGCAGTGGCTTGATCCTATGTAAGTGCTGGTCTGAGGAGCTGGCAAGAGGTGTGAAGGAGAGTCACATTGGTCACAGTGGATGATCCACAGTAGTAAACTAATTCAATGACAGTGTGAGCACAGTATACAACACCTATTTAGTAATCCCCGCTGGGTCCATAGCCTTCAATGACGAGGAGAGGGGCTTTAACCTAATGTGGCTTGACATCACATGTATGCATCGAGTGGGCATCAAATATAAGTGTCAATGGATTTTCAGTATGAGAGACTACTTTATTCATTGTAGTTACTATGGCTTTTATACATGTAAATCATCTGACAATAATATGATCTGCAATTAGTGGAATCTGTGGAGCATATGCAGGGTCAGCCTATTGTGGATTGCCCTGATAAGATCTTCTTGAGAATGGCACCTGTCAGTGGTGCTTATTGAATATAAAGTGAAATTCCCTTTGTTACCTTCTTGTGTGCAACAAATATTCCCTTCCTGAGTGATGTCCCATATTTTCCTCTCCTGTCTCTCTGTCATCTGTCCTCGGTGGCTGCATATATTCACCCTGGTTTCATTGTCCTTCATTCCTTTATATGTGAGTGTGTTCCCCTACATCCTTTGTACCTTCTCCTATGCATTTCCCTTCTTCCCCTTCCGTATCTTATACAATTCTGGCTCTTCCAGTACTTGGGGCTAGCTAAATATGGGGCCAGGTACATAGTGTTACCCCAAACCTGCTTCTAAAATCATGTAAATATTCTTGTAGATACCTGATGATATATAGAAGTTCAGTGTAGATTTGCGTCTTGATTGGAGAATTATTGGGGAAGATATTGGGCATTTAGTGTGAAAAATATGTGTAAAGTCACTCAATAGTGCTTGGTTCTAACATCTGGGACCTTGTGGAAACCCCAGGGTGTGAATATAGTGGGGAGCAGACTAGTGGTCCACTATAAATACAATGCCAACCACAAAATTGTGAATCATAAGACAAGGCTCGTCGCATAAGGCTTTCCACAAGCTGAAAGAATAGACTACAACAAGACATTATCCCCTACTGCCAAACTCTCCACCATCTGCATCATCACCACTATTGCCATCAGGAACAACTGGGAGCTCAAGCAGATGGATATAGATGGCATGTACCTCAATGCCCTGAGCACCAAGGTTGTTTACATGCATCAGGAAAAGGGGTATGAGACCCATAGCAAGGAGCATCATTTTTGCTGCCTCAACCATGCAATTTACAGCCTGAAGCAGTCAGGCAGAGAGTGGTATAATATGTTCTGCAGGATTATGTACAAATTTGGGTCTACACAGTATGAGGTTGAGCACATGATTTTACAGGCATATTGGGAAGGATGCCCTCATTGTTGCTGTAGATGTTGATGATCTTACCATGGCTGGGAATTCTAGAGGTGCAATCAGCAGGTTCAAGGATGAGCTATACACAGTACTGAAGATCAAGGATCTTGGGGACCTGCACTGGTTATTGGGAATTGAAATGAAGAGATATTGCAAGTTATGCACAATCTCCCTGTCACCATATGCCTACATACAGAAAATTCTTGAGAGATTCAATTTGCAGGATGCTAACCCACTCGGAACCCCACTCAACTCTCACCACAAGCTATCCCTGTCACAATGCCTGTCCACCCCATGCCAGTTTGAAGATATGAACAGCATACCTTACAGGGAAGCCATTGGTTCCCTCATGTATGCAATGCTGTGCACCTGCCCTGATATTTCTTTTGCTGTATTGTTCCTCTTGCAGTTTATGCAAAATCCCAGAAGACCACATTGGGAGGCAGTCAAAAGAGTGTTCCATTACCTGAAAGGAACAAAAGACATGAACCTCATCATTGGAGGAACAGAAAAAGGACTTGAGGCATTCTTAGATATGGATTAGGCATCCCAAGAATACTGGCACTCAGTATCTGGCTACAGCTTCACGATAGGAGGCAGCATGGTCTCTTGGAGCTTAGAGAAACAAGCAATCATCGCACTATTGACCACTGAGGCCGAGTACATTGTTGTGACTCATGCAGCAAAGGAGGCACTGTGGATAAGAATTTTTCTCACTGAGATTGCATGCCTCAATAACATCTCCACCATTTCTATCATGAAAAATGATGAGTATCACCTCCATACAAAGCACATTGATATTTGGTATCATTTTATATGACATATGGTCTCAGAGAACTACTAAACATTGACTATGTACCCACCGCAGACATGGCGGTGGACATGTTCACAAAGGGACTCCCACAGCACAAGGTCCTTCACATGAACCAGCTGGTCGGGCTTGATGAGATTATGAGCAAATTGCAGTAGGTTTGAAGAATTTATAGGCAATCTATTTATTTTATCTCCTCAGTGTAGTCAACAACTTCATGTATATTCGGAAAATATACCTATTTATTTTATCTTACAAAAAGAATAGAAAGAAATTAGCCTTAAAGGCTTGTACAATATATTATATGACTCACCTCCTCAGTGTAGTCAACAACTGAGGAGGGAGGCATGCGCGGGTTGTGTTTCACCCGCATATACCCTGCAACCGGCCCTTGACCCTATCGAAGGTTTGAGCCAGGCTGCCGGTCCCAATCCAGGGAGCCGGCCACGCATGTCGTGTCATGCGTAGACAAGTGCCTGTAAGTAGCGTACATAGGAATGAATGAATAGCTCCCTCAATATTGAGGGTAAAAATACAAATAAATGTGGGAAAATTTCAGAATTTAAAAGAGCACAGAGTGATACTAAAATCGATATATAATTACCATATATTGAGATTGGTCTCTCAGGGGTGAGATGCAAGTTTGCACCCTACAGGGCTGCATTCTGCTCAAGGGGGAGTGTTGAGATTAGAGGCTGAGCAAGGGTAAGCATAGAACACAGTAAGGCATGGTGTCAAGTACCGTACCGAGACACGACCATTCGGCAGTGCCAACCGAGCAATCATCCTATATCCACGACCAAGTACCCGCATCACCTACATAACACTTGGTACGCCGGTCCCGGCTCGGCACATCCGCCATTCACATTCCTCGGTCCGCTTCACCTCGGGACCTCCGTCCTTGTATTATCTTCGGTTACCAGCCTTGTCTTATAGTCTGGCACCTCCTATTATCCTATCTTCGGGCACGCTCTATTATCCTGTCCTTTATTGTTTTACCCCTGCGTCACATTCCTTATTCTAATTTTATTCGTTGTGGACAATAGCTGCATGCTTTGCATACCTTGTTGTCCCACATTCCTTATTCCACATGTCGCTTCTTAACCTATATAAGTAGGACATGCATGTACATACTTCCTCATTCTGGGTATCGACTAGGCTTAGGCCCCTTCTACCTTCTTCCTTTCTGTTAAGTCCTCGACTCAGGCCGGCATCTTCAGCATCCCCCTGAGTATCTGTCTGTTGCAAATACAGTGGCATGCACGGCAAGTAGGGCGCAACGCACGAGTACGTTGAAGCCAACGCCACTACTCTTGGCCTGCAGGACTTGGCCATAGTCCGCCAGACCTTTTCGACAACACCATTTGGCAGTCCCGAAGTCCGTCAGAATCCGGCTCCTGACACATGGAGGTCTTGGCCATATTTTACCAAGACCATATATATATCAGACGAGTACATAGCAGCCCCTCAGTGAACCACCCATTCACTGAGGTGCATATTCCTATTGTATGACTAGACACACAGGCACTGATTACCTTATAGCCTTCTGTTATTTAGGTTTAGTAGTGATATACATACAGTGAACCGCCTGTTCACTGAGCCTTCTGTTGTTTAGCTACTGTGCATAATCACTCAGTATTAGTTCCAATTATGGCCCAGGAGTGCATTCTGAGGCTTACTTCAATACAAGTGGCAATTCCTGCAGCAGACCCCAAACAGAATTGTCCACTTCTACCTCAGGCTATAAGAACAATGGATGGACTGAATCTTTTGGAGAGGACTTGGATATGTCTGAGGCCACTGATTGGGATGTTGAGAGAAATCTGTACATAGAGATTAGTGATCATGTTGGCATGGCTGGTTGAGTCAAATTGGTTCATATACTAGCATGCCTGGTGTAGAGTTGCTCTAGATAATTAATACCTAAAAGCCTGCATGCACCGGTTGTTTACTGTGTGTTAAATCCGCATGTCGGTGCTTAGCTAGAGACTTCTGGAAGGGTTTTTGGAGGGTTCCAAAAGGTTTCCGAAGGGGGAATTTGTATTCCAAGGGTGGGGGTGAAGGATCGGAATCGGAATCGGAATTGGAGCGGATGGAAGTTGGGAACACTAGGGGTCTTGGGACTGTTCATGGTATAGGGTGGTATGGGTGCTTCGAGGTCGCAGGGACTTGGCTTCAACTTATGTGTTGCACCCTCCTTGATCGTCTGTCCCTAATTTCGGAAAGTTGGAAAGTTTACCGGAACTTAATTGGAAACTATGATGCAGTATTAAGTCGATATTCGTACTGGCGAATAGCCAAGTCGACTGGTGGCTTATATACATGTATCTAGTTCTTGTACTATCTTTTACCGAGTAAAGACAAGGGGGGGAAGAGAGTACAAGGGGCAATATAAAGCGAAGAACAAGGAGTGAGGTACGCAATTATCCTGCACGTCGTCTATCAAAGGAGCGGAACCTTGACTTCGGAGTCTTCGGAGGTTCGGAAGTGCAGAACCTCAGAATGATATATTGGACATCCGGAAATCAGTTATTCAGTCTTTGAGCGATCGGAAAAGTCCCAGAAATGGTGCGGGTGGTTGTGGGGTTTATTGTGGGTTAATTTGGTGGCATGGGCCATGACACTGTGGTGGGATATAACACAGTCATTCAGCACAGCTGGATTAAGCTCTGTGACTTATGAGGCCACAATACAGCATGTAACTGAGGATATAAAATAGAATGAGCATGATGTGACTATGTGTGACCTGAGATGTGAATGTGTCATGCTGACTAAGACTTGGACTTTGGCTTTGGACTTGAATACAATAGTCTAGATGTTTCTAGACTAGTCTTGACTTAACTGTAATAGGTTTGTTTAAGGGACATAGGCCATAACATCTTACATAGAACAACTTCTGTTAGAACCAAGCAATATTTGTGTGATTTTATACATATTTTCTACACAAAAACTGCAATATCTCCTCCAATCATTCTCCAACCAAGGTGAAATACACACCAAGTTTCTATGCACTATAAAGAGCACTTGTGAATATTTTCATGATTTTAGGAGCAGATTTTGCATGGCACTGTCTACCTGGTCCTATACCTAGCCCCAAGGGCTGGCTCACCTGATTTAGGCATGTTAGGAAGGGAATAGATCACCAGGTTCTTTTCTATTGAGTTTATTTCTATTTCCATCCCTTCCCCTGTAAAGTTTTCCCCCATATCATTCTGCCCGTATATATGCAGATTGTCAAGCTTTGGCAATACCAAAAATGCAGGCCAGGAACTTCCAAGTCCTGCAGGCTGAAAGTAGTGGCTTTGGCTTCAACATACTCATGTGTTGCACCCTACTTTCTGTGCATGCCACCAATTTGGGACAGAGGAGGTACTTAGGGAGTGCCCAAGGTATGGGGTGAGTTGAGGACTTTACAGAGGAAAGAGAAGGTAAGGGGCCAAAGCCTAGTCGTTACCCAGAATGAGGAAGTATGTACATGCATGTCCTACTTATATAGGTTAAGAAGTGACATGTGAAATAAGGGATGTGGGACAATAAGGTATGCAGAGCATGTGGGGGTATTGTCCACAACAAGTAAAATTAGAATGAAGGAATGTTAATGTTAAATCCACATGTCGGCGCTTAGCTAGAGACTTCTGGAAGGTTTCCAGAGGGTTCCAAATGGTTTCTGAAGGGGGGTTCATACTCTGGGGACAGAGGGACCAAGGGTCAGATTTGGGATCAGAGTCAGAATGGGGATGGAAAGATGGGAAGTGCTAGGGGTCTTGGAACCGTTCATGGTATAGGGTGGTACGAGTGGTTCGAGGTTGCAGGGACTTGGCTTCAACTTATGTATTGTGCCCTCCTCGATCGTCTGTCCCTAATTTTGGAAAGTCGGAAAGTTTACCAGAACTTAATTGGAAACTGTGATGCAGAATTAAGTTGATATTCATACTGGTGAATAGTCCAGTCGACTGGTGACTTATATACATGTATCTAGTCTTGTACTATCTTTTACCAATTAAAGACAAGGGGGGGAAGAGAGTACAAGGGGCAATATAAAACGAAGAACAAAGGAGTGAGGTATGCGATAATCCTGCACATCGTCTATCAAAGGAGCGGAACCTTGGCTTTGGAATCTTTGGAGGTTTGGAAACACAGAACCTCGGAATATGGCATCGGAATACCAGAAATCAGTTATTCAGACTTTGAGCCATCGGAAAGGTCCCGGAAATGATGCGGGTGGTTGTGAGGTTTAATGTGGGTCTATTTGGTGGCCTGGGCCATAACAGTAAACAGGGATAGGACAATGGAAATAGAATAATATGAATGTGGCCAAGGATAGGACAATAGGGAGTGCCCAACTATAAAACAATAGGGTTGTGGCTGAGGATAAGACAAGGACAGGATGTCCCAAGGTGAGGCAGGTTGAGGAATAAGGAGTGGGCGATGTAGGATTAATGGATAGTAAAAGGGGCAGAGTGGATGAGGGATAGGGATAAGGAATGAGAATGGTAGATGTGCTGAGCTGAGACCAATGTACCAAGTGACTTGCATGTGGCATGGGCACTTGTACATGGATGTAGTCTGGCTGTCTGGTTGGCACTGCCGAATTACCGGACATTTGGTACGTGTACTTGACACAGATGTACTACATGTATGGCAGCATTAGGCCAGCTTCTAACTGCACTCCATGATGTTTTTACTTATAGATACATTTCCATTTTATATAAAAAAAAAACAAAAAACTTATGTACAGTAGAATAACAAGTAATTAAATATATCTTTTGCCCCCATTATGCTACCCATTAGACTACAACTAAAATACACTCACTCACACTGAACCAAAGGTTAAGTGCCAGCCATCACACTGTCCTATTTTGGACTAAAACACTAAATACTCATTGTATAGCAAATACAGGCTGTAGCTAGGTTCCCAGTATCATATAATATTATTCTACATTATCACATATTATAATTGCCTTGTAGGAGAACCTTAAATCTATAAACTGGTGCTTTGGTGCCCAGGCTGGTTTCTCAGAATGGTGACTAAGGGGAGGCAAAACCCATGACTCAGCTCCCAGTAGAACAGCAACAGAACAGTATATTTCCAACCAATAAATATACCTAAAATCACAGAAAAAAAACGGGGAATTATTCCCCTATTTGTCCAATTGACTCTCTGATATTTTATTCTGGGAAAACCCCAAAGAAACTTTATCTGCCACATTCAACAACAACTTCAAATATACCTGGATGACCTAGCATGACCA
>QLPG01002763.1:0-23317 GCA_003314385.1 Gomphus sp. MG54
ACGGGGAGAATGTGTCAGTAGGTAAAGGGAGCGAGTATTCAAGTACCAAACTCAATGACGCCTCCCTGTGAGATCTTCAAGCATGTGTGGTAACACCAAATGATCTTTGAAACAACGTTGTGCATCTTGTATTGGAAGAGACCACCAAATTTATGGAGTGTATTTCTTAATAGGTAAAAGTGAGCGAATATATGAGTACCAAACTCAATCACCCTTCCCTGAGAGATCTTCACGACTTCTACTGAAGGTCGTGCTTGATGAAGTTCGTCGTTGTTACTGAAAGCTTCAGAAGCGATAGGTAATAAACTGAGCCTGATGGTGGTCTTTTTCGTCCTTGGTGCCAACTCCCAATTTCGCTTAACATTACATATTACATCCGCGTCCGGAGGAGCATTATTAGCACCGCCTCCCTCTTTGCCCCGATGGATAATTATATTCCTCATAGAGGCGTACCACTACTTCTTCTCATCAAGATGTGGTTTGAGTCACCTCGTAGTCAAGGGAGCTAACCTTGTATGATGCCCAAGGCGTCACGCCGAGTAGATGTGCCCTCCCTGACTTTCTCATGATAACATTCACACGTGGGTGCGTGTGAACGACCGTAGCACGTTTAATTGGATCAATAGCTGCCATCAGAAAGATCTACCGCTCCGCTCCAGTTCAGCCGGAGCGTCTTTACTATAAGTTCCAGCCGTCTGATACATCTCCGATGGTTTAGACCGGGATCATCCGTAGCAGTCTATATTTACCATTGTCGGCGCAATCAGTCGTAAGTTGGGTGTCCCTTATGCACTCTGATTGAACTTGCCGTGGGCCATAGGTACCTATGAGTGCATTTCTTTCGAGAGATTTGTGTGACTCGCACATACTCACAGATCTCGAACTACCACATTCTCTTCAAACCTTCTGCTCAAATCCCCGTCTGTCACAGTCGGCGTGGCGTGACTGCTTGTACCCTAGATCCTATCGAAGATTTAAGTGGTGGGGATCCTCATGGTTCTTGTTTGTGCTGGATGGTCAGAATGTGTTGGACACGATGATGTTGAAAATATCGATACCTCCTCACAGAAACATTCTACTCCATACTTTGCACGTTTTTCACTATTGATTTGACATCGAAACGCATTCCCAAACATTGCCATTTGGCATACTATACAATGTCACAACAATCGCTTCTTCGGGGTGTGTCTGACTATCAAACTAAAAGCCATGTGGGTTGTCCTCTACATATTTACTGCCACATGGTGATTGACCGATTGCCAAATATTGACGAAACAGCATCTGGGGAGCCAATCAGCTGAGACGCAAAGTTTGTGTCGATGGAGGTTGCCGTTTATATGAAAGAGAACCTGTCCCTCAGGGTCTAGTTAGGGTTAATCTGGTCACCGAGGATCTTAGGCGTGACGAGGAAGTGAAACCATATTCTGGCCAAGAATGTGACCTTACGAAGTGAACTACTCCGAAAACTGCTTAGCAGCATGGCCATGCTATCCGACACTACTTCGCGTACGGGACAGAGATGACGAACCTTATTCTCACTCCATGCCTGCACCAGGAGCGGGGAGAAGAAACGAAGCGTACTTGAAAAATTGCATGAATAGATAAAACCATTGATTGTTTTGATAGAAAAACTATGTGTTGCAAAGATGACTAGCGTTACCCAAAGCACCATTGAGACATGTAGTGTAATTACCATATCGCGCTAGATAGTCTTGACTTTCCGAACACCTAGCTAGCACAACCTTTTAAGTGGCACCTAGGTAAAGTCTTTACTGAGCCTATGTCATCCTAGAGTTGCTCTTACAATACTATTAGTAACACAACAAACAAGTTTCAACAAGAATCAGTTGAAAGGAAATTCACAAATACATGAAAGAGCTGATAAAGATATTTGTGTCGCACGAGATTCTAGCAACTGGCATTCACATTGTTGAGATATGGCTTGAATTTTTTGGTATGGTGTAAATCTTTGGCATCTTGCAACGATGTGATGTGGAGGGAAGAAACTTGTTGGTCACTCGGCGGCAGAACCCTGTGATTTTGTTAGCCAGGAGTACATCTGAAAGTCGGGACCTGTTCCCAGCTTGTATGAGGCACACACAATTTCTTATTGATAGTCTAGGGAATGAGTCAAATTCAGCCAAAGTCGCAGCGTATAAATTTAGAATGGCTCAACGAGGCAAGACCAAGGTCGAGACTAAGATCGGCTTGGTACACCTGGAGGTAGCTCCTTGAAATTCGCCGGAGCTCTGGTACATTGTTCTCGGCCCTCGAAGCTCCGCCCATCAACATCAGTCTTCATAGCTATCCTTCTTGTCACGTAACATACCAATCCCGCTTCTAGAATTTTGAATTAGAAGGCAAGTGAATTTATATTTGAGAACAAATCTGGATGGCGTAAGCTCATAACTGAGCTGCCTGGGCGTTTATATGACGGCGCTAACTACGGAAACGATCGAATGGGAGTACTATCAACCGTGTCATGGCGACCACCTCTCTGTGCTTCGGGTTGTGCCTCGTGGCCTGGCAGGGCTGAAAAACGCCCCCGCCACTTAGGCCCTCACCTCAGTCATGTTGTTCTCCATTATCGTGTTGTAATATCTTTCTTTTTATTTTAAGATATGCTGCATTCATAATCATCAAGTACACAGCCACAAGTTTCACTGCCAAAACAAATATCTATAGGCTCCTGCAATATTGAGATTTTAACTACACTGGAAAAAAAAACCATGGAAAGATATTAATAATACTAGTCTACAATTGAATGGTTTGAGAATTACAATTTATGTATTTTTGAGGATGTAGATACACTTGTTGTGGTCACAAAGAAAACCTAAGAGTACAAAGTGATTTTTTTTTTTGTGAATCTGCATGTAAATAAATAAAATTTCCAAGGTTTTTGTAAATCTGGCTACCTTGACTATACCAGCTATGCTGATTATGTACCAGTCTGTCCATTTCCAGTCCACAGGCTAGGTGGCTGTAGGCTGTTTATCATTGTCTATCCACTTTTAGAACATGCCTAAGTTGGAAAGAAGAAGTCACTGCAAACTTGGGAGGATGGTCTCAGAAGAAACATGCTGAGTCTAAGGTGAGTTTGAAAGGTGATCTTGTGCAGATCACTGCTTATCAATGTCAATCAGTGTAAGTGCAACCTCAGCTCACTGTTGACCATCACACAGGAGCTAGTGCTGGGTTTCTGTCAGGCCTTCGGTACTACCGATGATGCTGTCAGGACCGGCCAAGTCCTGCAGGCCAGTTGGGGTGGCTTGGCTTCAACGTACTCGTACGTTGTGCCCTACGCCCTACCTCCTGTAAGTGCCACTCACTTATAACGGAACAGATACTTGAGCGGATTCCGAGAGTGTCGGCCTGAGTGAGGACTTCTGAACAGAAGGAGGAGAGTAGGGAGGCATAAACCTAGTTGATACTCAGACTGGGGAACTATGTACATGCATCTACTACTTATATAGGCTGAGAGGTGGAATGTGGAATAAGGGTGGCATAAGACATGGAAAAAAGAATAAGGTATGAAAACCATGTGGAGGTATTGTCCACAGCAATCTAGAATAGAATAATACAGGAGTAAGACAATGAAATATGACCAACAATAAGCGGGTGAGATTGTGGGAAAGAAATAGAACAATAAGGAATGGCCGAGATATAAAACAAATCCCAGAGCTGGTCAATCAACTGAAGGGGGCCCAGTACTTCACCAAGTTGGATGTCCAATAGGGGGTACAACAATGTTTGGATCAAGGAGGGAGACGAGTGGAAGGCAGCCTTCCAGACCAACCGAGGGCTGTTCAAACCCCTGGTGATGTTCTTTGGCCTCACTAACAGCCCAGCCACCTTTTAAACCATGATAAATGACATCTTTCAAGACCTCATCATGGAAGGAGTGGTGTGTGTTTATATCAATGAGATCCTCATTTACTCAAAGACCCAGCTCAAACACTGAGACATCACCAGGCAGGTGCTAGAGTGGCTTTGAGAACACAAGCTCTACCTGCAAAAAGAGAAGTGTGAGTTTGAGAAGCTGCAAATCGAGTACCTCAGTTTGATCATTTCAGAAGGCAAGGTAGAGATGGACCCAGTGAAGGTCAGAGGGGTGACCGAATGACCGACTCCCATGAGCTGGAAGGAGGTGCAATCTTTCCTAGGGTTTGCCAACTTCTACTGACATTTCATAAAGGACTTCTCACTCCATGCATGTCCCCTCTTTGATCTCACTAAAAAAGGAGAAGTGTGGAAGTGGGGAGAGAAAGTGTCAAGCTTCGGTTACTGACAGACTCCGGTACTGCCGAGGGTTGTTGGGCAGACAATGGCCAAGTCCTGCAGGCCAAGAGTAGTGGCATTGGCTTCAATGTACTCGTGCATTGCACCCTACTTGCCATGCATGCCACCAATTTGCAACAGACAGGTACTCGGGAGCATGCTGGTGATGCTGGCCCAAGTTGAGGACTTTACAGAGGGAAGAAGGTAGAAGGGCCTAAGCCTAGTTGATACCCAGAATGAGGAAATATGTACATGCATGTCCTACTTATATAGGTTAAGAAGCAACATGTGGAATAAGGAATGTGGAATAACAAGGTATGCAGAGCATGTGGTCATTGTCCACAACGAGTAAAATTAGAATGAAGGAATGTAAACGGGCATAGAACAATAAAGGATAGGATAATAGGAATGTGGCCGAGGATAGGACAATAGGAAGTGCCCGACTATAAAACAAGGGCTGTAACCGAGGATACCACAAGGGCACGAAGTCCCGAGGTGAGGTGGACCAAAGGGTGAGGACAAGGAGTGTGGATGGTGGATGTACCGAGCCGAGACTGGCATACCAAGTGTTATGCATGCAGCATGGGCACTTGGTCATGGATATAGAATGGTTGCTCAGTCGGCATTGCCAAGTGGACGGTTCTCGGTATGTGTACTTGACAGAAAGAGGAAATAGCCTTCCAGAAGCTCAAGGATTCCATCACCTCCGCACCCATCCTGGCCTTCCCAGATGACTCTTGGCAGTATTGAGTAGAGGCCGAATGATGGACCCTGGCAATATAATCTGACATAATTTTGTAAGTAGCTAATCTTTGGGAATATTGAAGCATGTAGCAAACCCAATTGAGAAAATGATTGTGGAAAACCCCCATGTAAAGCAGAAATTGAGGAAAATTAGATCAGGCCTCGGTGTTTGTATGATTATAGAGACCACAAGAAGGATCGGCAATCCAATGTGACCCCCAACTATCTGTAATGCAAAGAATACAGATTATCTTTCCCTGAGCTCTGAAGATCTGAAAAATTAATAGATGGAGGTGTTGTTTGGTATGGTAAACTAAATTTCTTTGGGGTCTCCCACACTATAATATCGGAAAGTTGGTGGGAGAAATAGGGTAATAATTCCCTGTATTTTACTGTGATTGTATCCTGGATAGTATATAAAATTACTCCATAAAGAAATAATGACTAGAAACTGTCTAGACTACCCTGTGTTAAGAGTTCTAAAGACAAATATTCAATCTTCTGAAGGGGAAGACTCAATGATATTGAATGATCTACCTAAAGACAAATACTAAGGGATAAAAATAAGTACTATGTATCACAAAAGGTAAGAAATGGTACTCACTTCAGTCTTCTGAAGGGGAAGACTGAAGTGACGAAGAAATGAATAGCCCTACTTATAGTCAAGACCGAGTAGCGCTTAACAATGGGCAAGGAAAAATGAAGAACCGGAAAAAATGGAAAAACTTATGATATGTATGATAGAGCAAGAGATGAGTATGGCCCCAGCGTCGGTCCAGGGCAAGTCTAAGCATGGTTTGGCAGTGTGAAGTAGAAAGAGCTGGGTGGTTGGGGAGATGATGGAACTGTTGGACATACGGCTATCATTCTTAACACCCTGTCTAATTTCAGGAGCATCTGTCATACATAAAACAAATAGAAATACAAGTACATAACCATCAGTCACCAGGACAATTGATTCATTCATTGTCAAATTTATATTCCAGGAACTAGATACCCATTGAATGGAAATTCAATATGTGTTGTTTCATCACCTCATGACACTCCATACAATCTCAGAGAGATCTGTCAAGATAAAATCCAAATAAAATCATCAATCAACAGGTCCATCAAAGAATTCATTCTGTAAATAAAACAATAGAGCACTACCCCTGATGAGTCATTAAGAGATTAGTCAGAATACAATCTTGAATGCTTAGTCATCTAATATCCAAACAATATATAAGGAGGGCTAAAAAAGTTGGCATACCCCCCACCACCACTCACCAACCTGATCAACTTCACACTACTGTCTAAAGACTACCTCACCAGTCTCAAGGCATCTTAATAAGAGGAATGCAGGTACTTTTAATCACCATTACTTCGCTTTTTTTTAACTCTGAGTTGTACAGTCACTTATTCACCTCTTGTTTGTATCATCTTCTTGTCTTTGACTCTGTGGTCACTACCACCCATTTTTGAACATTTGGATATACTCACTGACTGGGGATTTTGCTGCAAAGGTGAGTGCACTGGTACAACTCTTTGTTATTCTATCCTTCTTTGTACCTGCATTCATACTCTGGGTGGTGTATTATCCCTTGCATTATGTGGTCTCCCCTTTCATTAGGGACCCACTGAGCTGTTGAGCCTCCTATACTAGGACTAGGACTTTACATGCTAGTCCCATACTGGGACTAGCATTCCACAAAAATTAATAGATGGAGGTGTTGTTTGGTATGGTAAACTAGGTTTCTTTGGGGTCTCCCACACTATAATATCGGAGAGTCAGTGGGAGAAATAGGGTAATAATTCCCTGTAATTTACTGTGATTTTATGTATTTATTGCTAGGGAATCTGTTGTTCTATTGCTGTTCTACCCTAATCTAAGTCCTGGGTTTCACCTCTGCTTAGGTGCCATTCCAGGGAACCGGTCTGGGCACCAAAGTGCCACTTTAGCAATTTGTGGTTCTCCCACAACCTAAATGTAATATCTAGTAACAAAGAATAATAGTGTATAATGTTGGGGACCCAACTGTAACTCCAGGTATTGGTACCACAAGTATCAAGTGTTCTAGTCCTAAATGGGTAGGTGTGCACTCAGCACTGAACTGAAGGTTCAGCGGGAGTGATGGGTTTCAAGTATAACCTAGTAGCTAGTGATATGGGGGATAAAATATTTCTTGTCTCTGTTAATTGCTTGTAACTACAGTAGCTTTATATATGTAAATCATCTGACAACAATATGATCTGCAATTAGTGGATCTTGTGGACCATATGCAGGGTTGGCCCATTGTGGGTTGCCCTGATGTAATCTTCTGGAGAATGGCACCTGTTAGTGGTGCCCATTGAATATAAAGTAAAATTCCCTTTTTTCCCTTCTTGTGCACAACAAATATTCCCTTCCTGAGCCATGTCCCATGCCCTCCTCACCTGGCTCTCTGTCATCTGTCCTCGGTGGCTGCATATATGCACCCTGGTTTCTTCATTTCTCATTCCTCTGCATGTGACTGTGTTCCTCTATACCCTTTGTACCTTCTCCTATTTGTTTCCCTTCTTCCCCTTCTATATTTAATATACAATCTGTTCTTCCGGTCCTTGGGGATAACTAGGTATAGGGCCGGGTACATAGAGTTACACAAAACCTGCTCCTAAAATCATGTAAATATTCTTGTAGATACCTGATAACATATAGAAGTTCAGTGCAGAGTTTCATCTTGATTTGGGAATTATTAGGGGATGTATTGGGCATTTAGTATAGAAAATATGTTTAATGTTACTCAATATTGCTTGGTTCTAACAGGAGGTATCAGCACTATGTTCACGTACAGTTATTGGCAGAGTTGAAGGTATTCAAAGTAGCAGAGGGGCTCTGTGTAAGTTGAAGTTACACATCCATCACTGGGGCTCCCTGAAATTGACATATGTCTCTATAGGCTATTTAGCAACATGTCAGATATTGTACATGGAAGATTTATTAGATGCACTCAACCCACACCATTGATTGAATGTTGTATCTGTTGCACAAATGGGTCATTTACAGGCAGATTGAATGAGCAGAGGAAAAAATTCGTAATTGCTAGGATTGAAGGTCAGAACATTGACACTGTGAACTCTGAAAAGACAACATGTATGTATCAGATGGCTGATTTACAGCCACTGGTGAGCACTCCAGCATTTATTAGTGGAGATATTAGGTTGATAGTGAGGACTGGTTACATTCATTGCCTTTTTGTTGTCAGGAAGAGGGATAGACAACTCAACTTACCATGGGAATCAGTATTCCAAAGATGATATGCAGGTATGTACTTACAAACTTGAGGTATGTAGAGCATGTGGGGGTATTGTCCACAATGATCAAGAATAGAATGAAGGAATGTAAACGAGAATTGAACAATGAAGATAGCATAATAGAAATGTGGCCAAGAATAAGACAATAGGAAGTGACTGTCAAGTACATGTACCGAGATTCCGATAATTTGGCAGTGCTCACCAAGCAGTCAGACTACATCCATGTACAAGTGCCCACATCACATGTAAGTCACTTGGTATGCCGGTCTCGGCTTGGCACCTCCACCATCCACATTCCTTGCCCCTATTCGTCATCCACTCTATGCCATTCACCATCCATTAATCCTACCATGCCTACTCCTTATTCCTCAATCTGCTTCACTTTAGGACATCCTGTCCTTGTTTTATCCTTGGCCACAACCCTATTGTTTTATAGTCAGGCACTCCCTATTGTCCTATCCTTGGCCACATTCCTATTATTCTAATTCCATTGTCCCATCCCCATTTACATTCCTTCATTCTAACTTTACTCATTGTGGACAATACTCCCACATGCTCTACATACCTTATTGTCCCACATTCCTTTCCACATGTCGCTTCTTAACCTATATAAGTAGGACATGCATGTACATACTTCCTCATTCTGGGTATCGACTAGGCTTAAGCCCCTTGTCTCCTCTTTCCTCTGTCAAGTCCTCTACTTGGGCCAGTACTTTCGGCACCCCCCAAGTACTTTCTCTGTCCCAAATTGGTGGCATGCACGGTAAGTAGGGTGCAATGCATGAGTACATTGAAGCCAAAGCCACTACTTCTGGCCTGCAGGACTTTGCCATTACCCACCCACATCTTTGGCATTACCGAAGCTTGACAGTGACCAACTATAAAACAATAGGGTCATGGCCAAAGATAAAACAAGGACAAAATGTCCTGAGGTTGAATGGGTCAAGGAATAGGAGTAGATGGGGTGGGATTAATAGATGATGAACCAGGAAGGAGTGAATGAGGGATGGGAATGAGGAACATGGATGGTGGATGTGCTGAGCTAAGACCTAGGTGTCAAGTGACTTGCTTGCAGCATGATTATTTGGGAATTACTGTCTCTCATGCACTCAGTGACCACTCAAATGGCATAATCTTTTCAACACTCCCCTGTGGTTGAGTTGTTGACTATAACACCATGTCAATTGCATGAAAATGACACGCTAATGTGGCAGTGATGTTGGGTTTTGTACTTACAGGTTAAACATTGAGGTGACATTCATGAGATGAAAGGTGTCTTCAGATGACCACCAAACTTTGTGTAGTTGGGTCTGTCAGATAGGGTTTCCTGGGGTATTCCTGCACTATTGTATCAGAGAGTCGGTGGGACAATGAGGGAAATGATTCCCTAGATTTTCCTGTGATTTCTATAGTATTTATCACTAGGAAATATATTGCTCTAAGGCAATTCTACTGGGAGCTGAGTCCCAGGTTTACTCTCCGCTTAGGCGCCGATCCGGGAATCCGGTCTGGGCGCCAAAGCGTCGGTTTAACGATTTGTGGTCCTCCTACAAGTTAGGTATAATATATAGTTGTGTATAATAATATATGTGTTAGAAACCCAACTGTTACCCGGCCTTGCTGTACGACGAGTAGCTGGTGTCCTAGTCCCGAATAGGAAAGTACGCACTCGGCGCTTAACCTTCGGCCAGCGCGAGTGATGGATTTATAGTTGTAGCCTGATGGCTAGTGTGATGGGGGAAGAACTACAATTATAATTGCTTGTTTATACTACTACAAACTACTCATACTATATATGAAATAGGAAACCTATTTATAAGTGAAAACTTCACGGAGTGAAGTTAGAAGCCGGCCCAATGCGGCCGTACGCGTGGTACACCCGCATATATGCGGTGGGAATAGTATAGGATGAAAACTTCACAGGGGGAATATGGAAATAGAATAGAATATGAAATAGAATGAATAAGAAACCACATGCCAGTGTATCTGCTTCCCAACGTGTCCAGATGATGTGAGCCGGCCCTTGGGGTAGGTATGGGGCCGGGTAGATAGTGTGGGGTAAAACCCGTTCCTAAAATCATGGGAATATTTATGTATCTTCCTCATAGTGTGTGTGGTCCTGGTATGGAGTCTCGTGTTGATTGGGGAATTTTTGGGGGAGATAATGGATGTTTAGTGTAGAATATATATATATAATGACTCAATGATCCCTGGTTCTAACACTTTGGAAGAGGACATATATCCAGTCACTTGATTCTATGCATTTAAACTCTTTGACTTAGGTCTGTTCGCGGTTCTGCGTAGTTCAATGGATGTCGTTTCTTCCATCCAGGTCCTTTGTCACTGCAAACAGACAGTATGATCATAACTGTTTGTGAATAAGGTTGTTATAATGGTCAACTATTAAGGAAGTCAGTAGGTTAATTCAAAAAAATTTCCGTGCCAGAACCCTATGATATCAGGTACTCAATTCTCCCTTCCACAATCTTTCGAGAGTTTCAATAAATGTTAATTCACAATAGCGGCGCTTCTTCTAGTGTCTTTAAAGCATCTTTGAATAAATTAGACAATGTTTAGATATTTCAGAGTGCATAATTTAACGCATGTGGAGTAAGAAAAAGAACCGTGCTAAAGACAGAAACAAGGTTGACCTAGAAAACAAGCAGACAACAAATTAGACTGAGGCACCCCGATAGAAACAATTTTCCTCAACCTTGACAATACAGATAGCGAAAAAATGTTTTCCATGGAAGATCGAAAAACTAGAAACCAGCCTCTCTCTCGACTATTTCTTCCTCTAGTGTGATACCCAACACGGAATTAGACCTGTCGATATTTTCAAGAAGCGTGAGATCGGGACTAGATGTTGTCTGAATTCGCGGAACCGGCTTGCGCCAGAACATTAACGCATCAATAAATTCCTGTGAAAGGAGTTCTAGGGGCAGTCAACTGGGATAAAGATCTGGATCCTACCTTGCTAGTAGCAAATATGATAAATGCGACGAGCGGGCCTGTGACAGAGTGGATCAGAGCAGAAACACAGACCATGAATTGGCAACGGTCAGAAATGACGTACTTGCAGCTTGCAACAAGTCAACCCACCCTGGGATAGAGATTGAGCAATTAAAAGTATTTATACAGGCGCTCATGGTCTTTATAGTTGTTGTATATGCTCTGGAAAAAATGTGCATGCAATCCAGCGCATGTTAACATGAGCATTTGCAAATGAGAGTCCGAGAGACAGGAGTGACTCAGAAGAGGTTTCAAAACGCACATAGCGACGACAAGACGATATAAGCAAAATATTATGACCCGAAGGACGAGAGAAAGTGAGATTCGTCGGGCCTTATCTGTAGAGTGGCGAAGAAGGAGCCAGTGGCGAGAAAGAATGTGGATGATAAACACTTTTCAATAAATTAGCCAAATGAAAAACAAATAATTGGGGAAAATCACCATCAAGAATAAGAGTGAGAATCAAGATGACAAGCATAATTACGTATGCAGAGAAAAGCACAATTCTAGAGGAACATATATCAGTTTTGATGGTTTGCTTGGGCATGTACATATGGCTTACGGAAAATTGGTGGATGCCATCACGCAGTAATATTTCAGTGGAAAACCAAAGGTTTTGGGCTGTGGGGACGGTAATTGTCCGATATAAGTACGGACGATGGCAAAAAGCCACCATAACGTTACCTGTAGGGCAGCGGGCGAGAAAGCAAGTAGACCTATGTATGGAGACATTAAAAGCTATGTTCGTCCACAGGAATACCATGAAGACCACTGCTGAGTAGAGATTTTTGGTTGAACACACCGCAGCTCGGGTCCATTGGGCTTGTTTCTTTCCCCAAGCCCCGTAAATACGACCCCTAAAATCGATACAAACCTACATAGTAAAAAAGACTTGTGTTAATGATAACTTTTCAGGGTTATGGTACCATGGTGCACAGTTACCTTGATGATCAATGCAAACATGGCCGTGTCCGTCATCACCTGAGCCCCAGTGATAAGCGCAGCTTGAATCCGGCACTCCTTTTCGCTCATGGATGGAAGGAAATTCGGAGGTAGAATTCTCCGGATGAGTGAGATAGATGGACCCCTGCGATATAATCTGACATACTCTTGTAAGTAGCTAATTCTCGGGAATATAATAATATGTAGCCAACCCAATCGAGAAAACGATAGCAGAAAACACCCATGTAATGTAGAAATTGAGGAAAATTAGATCAGGCCTTGGTTTTCGTAGGAGTATAGAGACCACGAGGAGGATCGGGATTCCAATGTGACCACCAACTATCTGCAACATGAAGTATACGAATTGGTCTTGCTTGACACCTGAGGATCTGAAAAATTAATAGGTGCATGGATTAATACTATGTTCGCGTACGGTTATCGGCAGAATTTAAGGTATTCAAAGTAGCACTGTCGTTCGGTGTAAGTTGGAGTTGCACATCTATCACTGGGGCTCCCTTGAGTTGACATAGGTCTCTGTAGACTGTTTGGTGACGTGTCAGATATTTTGCATAAAGGCTTTTTTAGATGCACGCAATTTCCCACCATTAAATGCATGTTGCGCCTCTCCCAAATTTTCAATGAATTTTTCGATGGTGCAGAGGGTAAAATTGGCCAAGCTCAGCATTTGAATGTCGGAACATTGACATGGTTGAGGCGTCACAACAAAAAAGCATGCAACGGCCCCCCCTGGGTAATTGACAATCGCAGACGAGCACTCCAGAATTTGTCAGTGGTAGAAGTAGGTCGATAGTGAGGACTGGTTACATTGAATGCCTTTGTGCCGTCGGGAAGAGGGATAGACAGCTTAACTTAACATGGGAATGAGTATTCCGAAGATAATGTGCGCGAATGCACTTACAACTTTGACAGACCGCCGTAGAGATAAAGAGAAATAATGCAGCGATCCATATCATGGTAGCCAGCGGCTGAGAGACGAGCAGAGGCCTAATGACCGATTTGCTTTATACATCATAATTATATGGATAGATGGCGAAAGTATCTCAGTCGCGGTGAGAAGTGTATATTATGTCCACCGTTGGACTTCGTGTTGTGTGGTGAGATTCCTATGTGATGACATCATCGAAGCTGTTACAACCCAAAAGAAACCCTTTTCCAAGGTCCTGACCACCATGATGCATGATTGCCTGAATCATGTATACTGCTTCCATGTGCATATTGTTCCAGCTTAAATTATCCTGCTGATGGTGTATTATCTGTCAAAATAGACACTCGGCTTGGCTCAGCAGATACGGCAGGAGCGAAAGATTCGACTCAACTGAGATCCGATGTTAATCCGAGTCGTACTCAGAAATGACACGGGGGAAAAGGCACGACATAGTCGTGGGTTTGGCTGAAACCGACAGCTGACTGGACAAGCTACTCATACAAAGATGATTCCCCATCCATCAATAGGGGTAACGCATGTTGCCTCAGTGACACATCTCTGTTGTGGATTGTGCGACATGCATGCAAGCTGATTTGCGTATCGATTCAGAGACTACAGTGCAGAAATGAAATTCTTGAGGAATATATGCCAAGGGACTGAAAAACTCACTGTTATTAGAGTTCAAACAAATCTCAATTCACATACGATGATAGTCAATGTTCCATAGAAGTATGGACGGTGGCACACAAGCCTTCATAGCGTTACATGTAGGGAAGAGAGCTAGAAAGCAAGCAGACAGACGTACGGAGAAAATTACACCTATGATACCCAGAAAAATATCATGAATGACACTGCCTCATAGAAGTTGTGTGTTGAGCGCACCCCAGCTTGAGTCCATAGGGCTTCTCTCTTTTCGCAAGGCCCACGAATACGAACCCTAAAATCGAGCCAGACCTGCATAATGAGAAAGACTGGGATTAATGATCACTTTTGAGGCTAATGATGCTATGGTGCATAGTTACCTTGATGACAAACATAACGGTGTCCGTCATCACCTGAGAGCCAGGGGTAAGTGCAGCTTGAATTAGACATACCACATCTAAGCTGATAAATGGAATCAATGATCCAATGGTCATAAAACCGTTGGATGTGGTAGATCGACCTCTGCGATATAATCTGACATACTCTTGTAAGTAACGAATTTCCGAGAATATGGTAGCATACAGCTAACCGAATTGAGAAAATGATAGCGGAAACCACCCATGTAATGCAGGAATTGAGGAAAATTAACTCAGGCATGGGTTTTCGTAGGAGTGTAGAGACCATGAGGAGGATCGGAAACCCAATGTGACCACGAACTATCTGCAATGCAAAGTACACGGATTGTTCTTGCCTCAGCTCTGAATATCTTATAATAAATAGATGAATGTATTAATGCTATGTTCGCGTACGGTTACTGGCAAAATTTAAGGTAATCAAAGTAGCAGTGTCGTTAGGTGTAAGTTGGAGTTGCATCTCTGTCACTGTGGCTCCCTGGAATTGACATACGTCTCTGTAGGCTGTTTGGCGACGTTTCTGATATTTTTCATGAGGGATATGTGAGATCCAGGCAAGCCCACACCATTGAATGAATGCTGTGTGTATCCCCAATATTTGCTAGGGAGCGCGTTAGCTCAAAGAAAAAAAACTCAGCTATCCTCAGCATTTGACTGTTTGAACATCGACATGAACTCAGAAACGGGAAAATGCACATCTCTGATACATATTCCTGATTTGTGTGGATGCGCAGACGTACACTCCAGCATATGCCAGTGATCGAAGCAAGTCGATAGTTAGGAATGGTTCCATTGAATGCCTTTGTGCCGTCGGGAAAAGGGATTGACAACTGATCTTAACATGGGACTGACTATTCCCAAGATGATCACGTATGCACTTACAAGCTTGACTGACCGGTTTAGGGACAAAGAGCAATAATGCAGCGATCCAGATCATGGTAGCCAGCGGCTGAGAGACGAGAAGAGGTGTCTGATGGGCGACTATCTCTATACATCATAATTATATGGATAGATCGCGAAAGTATCTCAGTCGCGGTGAGAAGTGCACGTTATGTCCACGGTTGGAGTTGGTGTAGTGCTGTGATGTTCGTGGGTGACATTTTCAATCACAGGTTGCCTCGTTATGTAACATCTTTGAATGACCATCATGATGTATGATTGACTTGCAAAATCTGGTGGATTGTGGTAACTCGGTTTCCATGTGCGGATGGCCGGGGTTCCTTTGTGGCAAAATGGCAAAATGAGGCTGCGTTTTGGGTTATTTGTATTTTGGTATACATTCCAAAGAATTCTATTGTACGAGTAGTATAAAAAGAGCTCGAGGTGAGTCCCTAAATCAATTCAATCTGTTTTTTTTTACTTGCTCCGAAAACCACTCGTTTGCTATTCAATGAACCTTGCTCGAGAAAAAAATCAAAATCATCACCGTATTCTACTTCCATGTGCATATTGCTCCAGGTTAAATTATCTTCATAGTGTAATATCCGATAGAAAAAAATGAATAAGAAAATAAACACTGGTCCAGCTCGGCAGACTCGGTATACTCGGCGCACATGAAACATTTGACTCAACTGAGATGCGACGTTATCTCGGGTCGCGCTCGGAATGATTCACGAGGGAATACAGCAGGACATAAAATCGGGTTGGGGGTCAGGCTGAAAATGAGTAATAAGCTAACAAGATAAACTACTTGTAGCGGTCATGCGCAGTAACTAAACAGCAGAAGGCTCAGTGAACGGGCGGTTCACTCAGTATATTATTACTATACCTAAACAGCAGAAGGCTGCAATCTAATTGATGCCTATGTGTCTAGGCATACAACAGGAATACGCACCTCAGCGAACGGGCGATTCACTGAGGGGCTGCTATCTACTCGTTTGACATATATACGGTCCCGGTCGAACATGGCCGGGACCTCCATACCTTACTGCGTTCTGTGCTTATACATGTTAGTTCAAACCCCCCCCCTAAGCAGAACACATCCCGACCAGTGCGTTCAGGTATAGGACCCTGTGTCCGGGGGGGGGGGCTTCGTGAACATGTCTGCTGCCATTTCATCTGTTGGAACGTAGTCGATGTGAATGAGTTTCTCGCGCACAGCTTGGCAGATGAAATGATAGAGTATGTCTATATGCTTAGTCCTCAGGTGATATTCGTCATTCTTTGTGATGGAAATGACTGAGACATTGTTGAGGTGGATGGTGATGGGTTTTCTGAGTGGTCGAGCTATCTCTGCGATGAACATTTGGATCCACAGGGCTTCTTTTGCAGCATGAGTAGCCGCGATGCATCCAGCCCCCGCCGTTGATAGGGCAACAATGGGTCGCTTCTCCGAACTCCAGGAGACAGCTCCTCCATTGATCGTGAACATGTACCCAGACAGGGAGTGCCTATGCTCCTGTGAGGCCCAGTCCACATCCAAGACCGCTTCTAGGCCCTTCCACGCTCCTCCAATGATGAGGCAAGTATCCTTCATTCCCTTAAGATAGCATAAAACCCTTTTGACTGCTTCCCAGTGTGCTCTCCCTGGGTTCTGCATAAACTGTGCCAGGAAAGATACAGTGAATGAGATGTCCGGGCATGTCCCCAGCACTGCATACATGAGGGATCAGATGGCCTCCCTGTAGGTAGGGAATAGCATGGGTTTGGCCAACCCACATGGGTCACCGGGTCAGGTGCCCTTGGGTGCAGGTGCAGGTCAAGCGGAGAGCACCCGTGACCTGGCCCAACCTGGCGCGTCAATCATGTACGTGTGCATGCACATGCGTACGACACCCATCATGGCACTCGCTCCTGTCGTATGCACCGACTCGTATGCGCCGACTCGAACATGTTCTATGCATGCACGTATGGCTCGTTGGTGTCGGTGTGTGCATGTCATACATGTGCGGCGCATGTGTGTTGTATGCACGTACATGTACGGTGCGTTCATGTTGGCACCTGCACGTACAGCATGTTCGTATTGGCACACGTGCACGTACAGCACATTCGTGTCGGCACAAATGCGACATACAACATGAACGTGCTGCAGGCATGCGGGTGCACTGTGCACCTGACACCGAACGACCCATGGGAAAAACCCATGGGTTGACGGGTTTGGGTTTCCCATGGGTCAGGTGCGGGTCACCCACATTTGACTCATGGGTGACCCATGCCATTCCCTACCTGTAGGGCATGTTTCACATTTTGTCAAACTGACCAGGGGTGGAAGGGGATTGGTACAGTAACAGTTTGTGGTGGGGGTCAAGTGGTGTGCCAAGTGGGTTAGCATCCTGTAGGTTAAACCCCTCGAGTATTTTCTCAATATACACGCATTGTGAGAATGAGATTGTGTGCATCTCATGGTCCCACTTCACCTCTATTCCCAACAGCCAGCTCAGGTCCCCAAGATCCTTGATTTTGAGGACAGTGTGCAGTTCATCCTTGAATGCACAGATTATGACTTTTGAGTTGCCGGCCATGATGAGATCATGGACATCTACAGCGATGATGAGAGCATCCTGGTTGGGATACCTGTAGAATACAGCATGCTCAACTTTGCAATGCATAAACCTGAACCTGTCCATAATGCCACACAGCATATTGTACCACTCCCTTTCTGACTGTTTAAGGCCATACATCGCATGGTGTCAAGCTTCGGGTACTGACGAACTTTGGGACTGCTGAAAGGTCGGGCGGACAATGGCCAAGTCCTACAGGCCAAGAGTAGTGGCATTGGCTTCAACGTACTTGTGTGTTGTGCCCTACTTGCCATGCATGCCCCCAATTTTGAAACAGACAGATACTCGGGAGGATGCTGATGATGCCAGCCCGAGTCAAAGACTTAACAGAGGGGAAGAAGGTAGAAGGGCCTGAGCCTAGTCAATACCCAGAATGAGGAAATATGTACATGCATGTCCTACTTATATAGGTTTAAGAAGTGACATGTGGAATAAGGAATGTGAGACAACAAGGTATGCAGAGCATGTAGTTATTGTCCACAACGAGTAAAATTAGAATGAAGGAATGGAAACAGGGATAGAACAATAAAGGACAGGATAATAGAAATGTGGCCAAGGATAGGACAATAGGGAGTGACCGACTATAAAACATGTAGCCATGGCCGAGGATAATACAAGGACAGGAAGTCCTGAGGTGAGGGAGATGGAAGGGTGAGTAGGCATGGTGGGATTAATGAATGGTGAGTGGCGTAGAGTATGTAAGGGGTGAGGACAAGGAGTGTGGATGGTGGATGTGCCAAGCCGAGACCAGTGTACCAAGTGATATGCATGCTGCATGGACACTTGGATGTGAGAATAGGATGACTGCTTGGTTGGCACTGCCAAATTAATGGGTCTTGGTACGTGTACTTGACACATGGTTGAGGAGGCAAATGTGATGTTCCTGTCCAGGGACTTCATAGCCTTTGGCCTGGAACATGTAAACTGTTTCTGTAATTGTGGCATTGAGGTATGCACCATCGGTATCAGTCTGCTCAAGCTTTCAGTCATTCCTGACTGCTATAGTGGCGATGATGTGGATGGCAGAAAGTTTGGCAGTGGGAGAGAAGGTTTCATTGTAGTCTATCCCTTCCATTTGGGAAAAACCTGCATGACAAGCCTGGTCTTGTGGGCTACAACATTACCATTTGCATCATGCTTGTAGTGAAAGATAAGCCTGCTGCCAACAATGTTGGGAATGTTGGGGGGTTCTACAAGATCCCACATGTGTAGGGTTGCATGCTGGTCCAGCTCCCACTTGATGGACACATCCCATGCCGGCCAATCCTTGCATGAACATGCATCTTCCAGGCTAACTGGGTTGACTCCCATGCTCTGGGTAGCCACCACCATTGCATGTTCTAGCAAGTGGTGTGTTGTTCGTTCATCCTCCATGCTGACCTCCTCTACCTCCTCCAGGACTGCTAAGGCCATGTTCCTGGTGGGGATAGGCAGCTCCTGAGGATATATGGGGGCATTTGCATGACCAGTGCTGCTGCCTGTGCCATTGACAATCCCATGCACATATGTGGATGACTTCCGCATGCAGTGACCCCTGCCTAGTGGGTCTGCTCTGCATCCTCGAATCCTTCAAGTGGGTCAATTCGTGCAGGACCTGTGGGTGGGTCTGGTGGTAGTGGTGGTGGTTCTTAGCCATGAGGGGCACTGCTGATGCCCTTACTGCCATGGGTGATGGACCCCCCCTCAGTTAGTATATTGGTGGGGGTGACCAGGATGGGAGCATCGAATGTCACATTGCATTTGACAGTGACATGAGGTTTCCGGGCCAGTATACCCTATGGCCCTTGCTTTCATTGCTATCCCCCATCCACCTCCCCCCATCTGCCTTAGAGTCCAACTTGCTAGTATGCTCTTTTCAGCACAAACACCCTTGTGCCCCACTCAGGTAGGTTGGTGAGGTCAGGCTTCACACTGTGTACAAGCTCGTATGGTGTTTTGCTGTCGAGCGCACATGTTGAGGTCCTGTTTTTAAGCCACACCACATATTGGACTGACTTGGTCCACAGAACTTTTGGTAGGCTAGCTGTCAGGAGCATAGCCCATGTGTTATCTAGCAGTGTCCTATTCAGGCACTCCAACACACCATTTTCTTGTGGTGTGTCATGTATGGTAAGGCTTCATACCATTCCTTTGACTTAAGGTACACCATGAACTCTTGGGAGAGGTATTTTCCCCCATGGTTAGTTTTCAGGCACTTTAGCTTCATGCCATGCTAGGTTTTGACCCATGCCTCATACTGCTTATAGCAGTCAAATGCTTCCCCTTTCCTTGTCATCAGAATGAGGTAAGTCCACCTGTTGTAGTCATCAGTGAAGCTGTCAGGACCCGGTACTACCGAGGGTACTGTCGGAACTGGCCAAGTCCTGCAGGCCGGTCAGGGTGGCTCAGCTTCAACGTACTTGTGCGTTGCGCCCTGCCTCCTGTGTGTGCCACTAACTTGTAACGAGAACGGATACTCAGGCAAATGCCGAGGATGTCGGCCTGAGTAAGGACTTCTGAACAGAAGGAGGAGAGTAGGGAGGCGTAAGCCTAGTTGATACTCAGACTGAGGAACTATGTACACGTATCAACTACTTATATAGGCTGGGGGGCGGAATGTGGAATAAGGGTGGCATAAGACATGGAAAAAAGAATAAGGTATGAAGACCATGTGGAGGCATAATCCACAATGATTAGAATAGAATAATAAGAGGGTAAGATAATAGAATAAGCGGTGAGATTGTGGGAAAGAAATAGAACAATGAGGAATGGCTGAGAATAAAACAATAGGGACGTGAGTGAGTGGCAGGGAATAGTGAACGTCCCGTGGGTAAACGAGTGAGGGGGAAAGGAAGGGAGTGTAGGGTTGACAAAGAATAGGGGTTGGGGAGGAGGGTAATGAACCGGGTGTACCCAACCGAAACCATACGCCGTGGAGTGATGTGAATGGGGGTCGGTTGGTCGGTACTGCCGAGTAAGTCAAAGCACAATGCACGGTCGTGACAGAAGCTAACAAAGTATTCTTTTTTATCATAGCTCTGGGGGTTTACCAGCCCTGAGACATCCAAGTGGACCTTTTTGCCGAAGGTGGAAGCTTGTGGTCCTTCCTGCACCTGCAGTACAGGCTTGCACATAGGCTTTGCTTCTGTGCATGCCTTGAAAAAACTTGGCTGACTTGACATGTCAAGGTCGAGGCTGGTTATGGTACCATCCTAGATGAGCTTCCAGGTAGTCTATGGGGATATATAGCCATGTGCTGATGCAACTTGTCCACAGTGAGTATTTTTTGCACTATGTTTGTCAGTACTGCCACAGACTTATTCTCTACCTTGTAGAGCCCATTTGAGAGTGGGACCTGCCCCAGCAGGGCCCCTTTGTCAAGTACACATACCGAATATCTGGTAACTCGGCACTACTGGCCAAGCAGTCAGTTTATGTCCATGTATACATGACCAAGCCGCATACAAGTCATTTGGTATGCTGGTCTTGGCTCGGCATATCCACCCTCCACATTCCCTATTCCCATCCTTTTTCCACTCTTCCTCATTTTACCAACCATTAATCCTACCCTGTCCGCTCCTTATTCCTCGACCTGCCTTACCTTGGGACATTCTGTCCTTGTGTTATCCTTGGCCATGGCCCCATTGTTTTATAGTCAGTCACTCCCTATTGTCCCACCCTTGGCCACAATCCTATTATCTTATTTTGGTTGTTCTTTTCTCGTTTACATTCTTCCATTCTATTCTTATCATTTTGGACAATACCTCCACATGCTCTGCATACCTTATTGTCCACATTCCTTGTTCTTGTTATAGCCCATACCTTCAACAACCCCCACAACCACCCCTCCTTATTCCGAGACCTTTCTGACCGAAAGGACGAAGGATCGTTTCCGTAATCTCCGTTCCCGACAAGTCCGACCTGGAGTCCACTTTCCGCTTCCGTTCCCGTCACGACCGAGATGCCATCTCCGAGTCCGTCCCCAACCGAGACTCAATATTTTGATAACCGACGCGCAGGACTATTGCGTACCTCACTCCCTTGTTCTCTCTTTTATATTGACCCCCTTGTACTTCCTTTTCCCTTGTTTTATGACCGGCAAAAGATAGTACAAAGACAGTCGCATGTATATAGTCTCCCAGTCGACTAGACTGTTCGCCAGTACGAATATCATCTTAGTCCACCCAGTTCCGACTCACTCCGGTGAACTTCCTTCTCCTCTCCGAAATTAGGGACAGACGATCGAGGAGGGTGCAACACATAAGTTGAAGCCAAGTCCCTTCGACCTCGAACATCTCAGCGACCGGATTGAACTATTCCACGACCTACCCTAAGTTTCCGGCGCCTCCGTCTCCGTCTGTAGTCCATCCGACCCCCGTCTCGGTCTTCGGCCTGCTACAGACCTTCGCACTAACCCGGAAAACCCCTTCGGAAGTACTAGCTAAGCGCCTGACACACGGACTTAACAGTTCTACATGTTGCTTCTTAGCTTATATAAGTATAACATGCATGTACATACTTCCTCATTCTGGGTATCAACTAGGCTTAGGCCCCCTTATCTTCCTTCCCTCTATTAAGTCCTCTACTCAGGCCGACATCTTTGGCGCTCTCCAAGTATCCCTTCCATTCTAAATTGGTGGCATGCATGGAAAGTAGGGTGCAACACACAAGTATGTTAAATCCAAAGCAACTACTACCAGCCTGCAGGAATTGGCCACTCTTGTCTGACCCCTCAGCATCACCAAAGCTTGACAGTATACCCAGAATCAAACCACTTCCCATGCCTTACTTCTTATGATTGTGCCACCATGGAATAACAGCAGCAACAAGGACATGTCTAAGAATAAGGACAGTAAAACATCTGAGCCCAATCCACCCAAGTACACCAAGACCCTCGGCAAGGATGGCAAGCTCCTCCCTACCAAATGACAGAGATGCATAGACAACAAGCTGTGTCTCTTTTGTGCCTGCAGAAATCACAAAATCACCAAATGCCCCAAGGAACAAAAGCCTGTGCAACTACCACTTCTGACTCTGTCCCCTAGGCAACTGATGCCTCGGACATCAATGCTGAGGACTCAGCAATGGCAACTGAAAACTAGTTTGCCACCCATTGCCCTCTAAGCACACCGAGAGTTGCATTGACTTTGTCAGGCACCGTACATACTGACAGGCCTCGGGAAAGCTGAAGGGGGCGGATGGGTAAAGGCCAAGTCCTGCAGGCTAGAAGTAGTGGCATGGCTTCAACGTGCTCGTGCGTTGCGCCCTACTTCCCATGCATGCCACTGATTTGGGACAGAGGAATACCTGGGAGAGTGCCGAGAATGTCGGCCCAGGTAAAGGACTTGGGACAGGAGAGGGGAGGACAAGAAGGCGTAAACCTAGTTGATTTCCAGAACAAAGAACCATCTACATACATTGGCTACTCATATAGGCTAATAAGTGAGATGTGGAACAGAGTGGCACAAGGAATGGATGTCACGACCATACATCGTGCTTTGACTTACTCGGCAGTACCGACCAACCGACCCAATTCACATCACTCCACGGCGTACGGTTTCGGTTCGGTACACCCGGTTTATCACCCGGTT
>QLPG01002764.1:0-31135 GCA_003314385.1 Gomphus sp. MG54
GTTATTTACAGTACAACACAAATGTTCAAAACACTTGAACGGTTTTGTCCCCTACTGTAGAATGTGAAGCTTGAAACTCATTTGAATGGAAAGGAATTGCATCCTCATGTTTGATCTGTTAGATTTTCAGACTGCAATCAGAACACTCTGGCCATCACAGACCAAGAGAGGGTCAGAAGCTTAAGACTTTCTTGGGTTACTGGAAAGGAAAAGCATCCCCACCAATTCAGCAACCGTTTGGGACACTGTGATCATGGTATATTGAGAGCCAGAAGCTTGAGACTTTGTTTGTTTAATGAAAAGGAAAGGCATCCATATGAATTTTCAGCCACCATTTGTGATGATCTGGCCATCACAGAAGGAGAATCAGAAGCTTGACAGTTGTGTTTTAATTGGAAAAGAATGGCACCCCCATAATGTGTAAGGTTACATCTGTCAAGGTTTCAGCCCCCCCTTAGAAAGCTCTGGCCATCGGAGGCAGAGAATAAGAAGCTTGAGACTTGGTGTCTCGAATGGGAAGGATAATAACTCTGGGAGTGGAAGGTATTGAACCTGTAAGGGTTTCAGCCTACGTTCGGAAACGTGTGGCCATCGCAGATGGAGATTGGAATCATGACACTTACTTTGGTTAATGGAAAGGATAATAACTCTGGGAGGTATTCAACCTATCAGGGTTTCAGCCTACGTTCAGGACATTCTGGACATCGCAGATGGAAAATCGGAATCATGAAACTTACTTTTGTTAATGGAAAGGATAATAAGTCTGGGAGTGCAAGGTATTCAACCTGTAAGGGTTTCAGCGTACGTTTGGACCCTTCTGGCCATCGCATATGGAGAATCGGAATCATGACACTTACTTTTGTTGATGGAAAGGAAAGATATCTAAGCGACATGTAAGATTCAACCTGTAAAGGTTTCAGTTCCCGTTTCACACCGCTCTGATCGCAGGTGGAGAATCGGAACTATGACATTTACTTTTTAAATGGCAAGTAAAGACATCCATACGACCTGTGAAATTCAACCTGTAAAGGTTTGAGTTCCCATTTTCACCGCTCTTGCCATCACAGGCCGAGAACCAGAAAATTGAGGCTTACTTTCTTGAAGGAAAAGAAAGGCATCGACGTGATGTAAGATTCAACCTGTGAGGGGTTCAGCCCTCGTGCAGATCATAAATGGCAAATAAGAAGCTTGAGAGTTACTTTCTTGATCGGACATGCACGCGATGTAAGATTCAACCTGTAAGGATTTCAGCTCCCATTCCCATACTGGCCATTGAAAATGGAGAATAAGAAGCTTGAGGCTTACTTTTGTTAATGAAGTAAATAAATAAATATCCAAGCTACTTGAAATTCAACCTGTAAAGGGTTTCAGTTCCCGTTCACACCGCTCTGGCCATGACAGGTAAAAAAATCAGATGACTTACTTCTTAATGGAAAGGAAGAACATTAGCACAACCTGAGATGAACCTGTGAGGGTTTCAACCCTCGCTCGGCCTTTGCAGATGGAGAATAAACTTGATGCTTACTTTGAGACATCCATGAGACTTAATATTCCACCTGTAAGGGTTTCAGTTATCATTTGCACAACTTTGGCCATTGCAGACGGAAAACCGTAAACTTGAAGAAGAAAAAATTCTGCCTGGACAGGAAAAACATTCTGGGGAGGCACATGTGATTCATCCTGTAAGGGTTTCAGACCTCGTTTGGAATGCTCTGGCCATTGAAGATGGAGAATCAGAAGCTTGACACTTACTTTTGTTGACGGAAAGGAAAGGCATCGATGCGACGTAAGATTTGACCTGGAAGGGGTTCGGTTCCCATTTACACCACTGACCATCACAGGGAGAGAACCTGAAGCTTGAGACTAACTTCTAGAGTGGAAAGTGAAGGCATACCTGCAACGTGTGTGGATAAAACTTGGAAGTGTTTTGGTCCCCGTTCGCACCGCTCTAACCATTGCACTTGGTCAAAAACTTGACACCCAATTTCTTCAATGAAAATCATAGTAACCGCATAAAATAAAAGTGTGAATCAGCAATCACGATCGACAGGCATGCTTTGGACCTACCTGAATGGTATCCTAGCTTCCCTGGTCTTGATGGATGCGATGGATGGGAAGGAAAAGAGGAAATCAATAACAAGGGTCAGAGTGGGAATGAAAAGGGGAGACTGAGGAGGCAAAGAATTTTGATGGGAGTAATGTAATGACAACAAAGGGTGGAGTGGGAGAATTCTTGGTGAGATCGAAGACGAGAAGAGCAAGTGAAGTCCGCTGGCATGCCCAACATTTCACGTTTCCAGAAGTACCTGTAAATGTCATTTCAGAGAATATCATAAATCAAGGTCATATGAGAAGCAAGCTGGAATCAGAACGAGGGAACTAGAGACCGACACCAGCAAGATGTTGCTGAAACAGGAAGACACCGGCCGAAAGCAGAAGAAAGAGGGATGTTTGATAAATGTGGCTCTAGCATATCTGAGACCGATGCTTGGCATTAGAAGTGTTGCAAGTAGAAGTGAACATCTATTGAACAAGAGCAATGAGCTATCACTGAATCAAGCAAGATGTGAGTCAACACGAAGAACCAATCTGTTTGGAACGATCGAGGATGCTAAGCCCAGGGTAAATGGGACAAGTGATAAAAAGCACCGAGAAATCAGGGAGAAAACACAGCAGTGCTTCTTTTAGAAAAGTGCAGAAAGTTAAGCAAAAAATGTTCCCAGGTGAATGCAGGCGGGGGTGCTAACTTTGAGAGGCAGCAGGACGAGAAACACATGGAGATAGATGCTTGAGAAGTAGTTCTTGAATGAAAGGAAAGGGAGGATCGCGAAGTATAACATTCCCTCTGTAAAACTATGAACGCTTATAGTATAATCTAGAAGGTCTAGACGTACCTTTTTTTTGATGGGGAGGACAGGCATCCGTGTAATATGGGAGAGTCAACCTGTAAGGGTTTTGGTCCCTGTTCGCACTCTGGCCCTTGGTTACTTGGTGAATCAGAATATTGTGACCTACCTTTTTCGTTGGAATTTTACGAAGCCGTCCGCTAGGTAAGTTTCACACTGTAAGGGAGTTCAGTGACTGCGCAAATCAAGAGTGGAGGGTCTCACTTAAACAAGACCGATCATCAGACAAGAGGACGGAGGGAGCATATAAGAAGCTATTTCCTCAACAACGTAAAAGCAGATTAACAATAAGGTCTTCGGGTCTGTGGGAGTGAAAACAGAAACAGAAGAGGTGAGCAAAGTGGTGTCAGTAGCAGATAAGACAAACGGAGCAGAAAACAAGAAAATCAGACAAGGAGAGAAGAATCAGCAGAAAGGAAAGAAGAATGGAAAATGACGGCTCGCCGCCAAAAGCATAATTAAAAAGAGTCATAACACCATGAGCAAAGCCGAGTCAAGTGATGTCAAAGACAGAGGGGCAATAAGCAGAGGGAAAGAGAGCTGTACGAAAAACCAATGATAATCTCAATAGAGTAAAACAGATCTTATGGTCCAATTGATAGCAAGGTGGGTAGGGTTGATAGCGGAGAGAAACAGGTAGAGGGAGCAGTCACAGTCAGTGAGTGTGCTAGCAGAAGAATTTGTGCAAGTTCGAATAGAATCAGAGCTGAGATCAAGTGGTGTCGATAGTAGACAACAGGACAGAGCGAGCAGAAGGAAACAGAGGAATTTCCGAAACAGAACCTGTACTCTGTAGTCTATAACCAGATAGATATGGCCGAGTCATGGTCGAGCTTACTGGAAAAAGAATCGCAAGAGCAACGGTATAAACAGCAGAGCCGATATCGAGGGCTTTGATAGCAGACAAAAGGTGGAGGTAGTGCCGTTCACCTCTGCAGCAGTAGTAACCATGGCCAAAGTCAATGGGTTTGACGACAGAGAATTTGGCGGATGAAGCAGGCGGAGGGACAGGGCAGGCAGGAAAGGATTGGATTGGCGAGCCATCATAGAACAGCGAAGCTAAGATCATGGGGTGTCAATAGAAGGCAAATTGACAAGACAGCGATACGACAAACACAGTGATAGAATCAGAGAGATGTATCTCAGTCATAGTAGCAACAGTGTTGCTACAGTTTGCTACAGTCTACAGGTGCGACAGCAGGGCATTAGAGGGATGCAGGCTTATGGAAAGAGTATTCAAGCAGAAAGACCTCTAGAAGTCACAGCAGGTAAAATGGAAGCGAGAGCAATATCAAAAGGCATTGACAGGGAACAAAAAGACCAATAGGAGAAATCAACAGTGACATTTGCCGCGTAAAACGGAATTGATGGCCGGGTTCCTTAAGTGGCATCAACTTGGCCAAAGTCCAAGAAAAGAGAGAAACGGATAAACAGCAGCCAAGATTGATATATTTGCGTAAATAAGAGAGCAGAGAGCACTAGGATCGTTGACTGGCATGGCCGATATCAAGTCGTTTCATCAAAGTCGTTTTGATAGCAGAGGATAGAGACGGAGAAGATGAGAAGACAGTAGCACAAGAGATCTGCGATGCTCACCTCTGCAACCTAGAAGGAAATAGATTTATGATAGCTGAGCCAAGACCAGCTTGGCGGAAAGGTTATGGTGCGACAGCAAAAGAGCAGATGGAGTACCCAAAGATAAAAATCAGATAAAGATCGTGTCCCAAACTTTCATCGCTCGCCCCCATACCTTACAATCAGACAAAATGTGATAGCCATGCCTAGCACGGCACTACAGTAGCTGTCAGCGGTCACTTGCAATAAATGGAAGAGTTTAAAACTGACGTGAGAACAAGGCATTCCCAGGGAGGTCTTGTTGCCCTCTGATGAAATGCACAAGCTTGTCAACCTTTTTCGGGAAACAGCACAAAAAAAATGTCGGAAATAAGAACGCTAAGTGTGAAGATTGCGCAACTCAGTCAGTACGAAGAAAAGAAGTATCACGCGCAGATAGATGATTGAAGCACATCATGGACGTCGGCAAGTGAAGTAAAAATGAAAATAAAGGGGGTCCAACAGCGAAGAAGCGACCATAAACGAGTATAATAGCAGGCAAAGGAATCTCGAGAAGAAATACCAAGAGAAGCAGATTTAAAGCAGGTGGGGTGCTTGACAAAACGAAGAGATTATCCTGTGGCGATCGATGGCGGTGGTTGAAAGTGAAATGTGGCCAGAAAAAAAGGGAAAAAAAAAAAAGGAGACAAGTAAGTAGCACCGCAGAGAACTGGGTGAGAGATGGTAGGGAATAAGACAAATGTTAGAGTGAGTACTGGCGAGGCGAAGGTCCATGAGCGCGACAGAAGCAAACGGGCAGAAGCAGAAGTATAGGTGCAACAGCAGAGAATTGGGGAGATGGAGGAGGTTGTTTAAGGAAAGAGCTTACCAGCAGGAAGATTTGTATGAGTTACAGCAGACAGAGCGGAGGCGAGAGAAAGATCAAAAGGCATTGACAGCAAATGAAGGACAGAGGGAGCAAAAGAACCAACACAAGAGACCAACCGCGACCTTTGCCGCGCCTAAAACAAAATTGATGACAGGGTTCCATCAGTGGCATAAAAGTGGCCAAAGTCCAAGAAAGGAGAGAAATGGGTACACAGCAGCCAAGATAGAGAGGTTCCCATACGGGAAGAGAGCAGAGAGGACTAGGATCATTGGATAGCATGGCCGAGATCAAGTTGGTTTGATAGCAGACAACAGAGACGGAAAAGGTGAGAAGACAGTGACACAAGAAGCTTGGGATGCTCACCTTCAGATAAAGAAAGAGGGTCATGTCCCAAACTTCCTTCGCTCGCCCCTGCACCTTACAAGCAGACGAAATATGGTACTCATACTTAGCACAGTACTGCAGTAGCTGTCAGCGGGGACTTGAATAAGTGGTAAAGAGTTTAAAACTTACATGAGGGCAATGCACGAGGTTCCCAGTGCAGTACTGCTAGCAGAATAGAACGTCGGAAAGAAACAGAACACTGAGTGCCAAAGCTGGGCAGTTCAGTCGGTACGGAGAAAAAAGTAGCACACGCAGAGAGATAACGGGAGTTCATCACGGAGGTTGGCGAGAGCCACTGAAGAGAAAATCAAAAATAAAAGAAAAACATTAAAGAGGGACACCTTCGAAAAAGCGACCATAAACAAGTAGAATTTAAGGAAAAGGAATGCTTGAAACGAAATACCAAGAAAAGCATATTTGAAGCAGGTGGCGTGTTTGACCAAACGGAGAGATTGGTGTGGCGAAAAAAAGCCAGTAGCACCGCAGAGAACTGGGTGGGAGGTGATGGCAAAGAGAAAGAGGAGCGTAGTGGGCCTGAATGGAAGGCGCCGAAAAGCTATGCCACGTGCGGCATGGGGCGCTGACCAAACTTTGCGACCACAATCGCCCCCCGGTTCTCACGAGACATCAGCTTCTCTGTCAACTCAAAATGTTACATTTTGGCCTCAGCTACTACTCAGAACAATATTCAGATGCGTATCACACCAACTCTAAATTCCCTTGCTCCACCAATGTACTAGAAGTCCGGCTAATTTCAATGAGCTACATCACCGCCCCCGGTCCCTCTTCTTTCAATCATTCTAAATTTATACGCTTCAGCTTGGCCTGAATCTATCAATAAGTAATCATATATGTGTGTCATACAAGCTGGTAACAAGGCCCGACTTTAGGATATACTCCCACTTAACACAAACCACAAATTTCAACCGCTCAGTGACCAGGAAGTTTCTTTCTTCCATACCACTTTATCGCAAGATGCCAAAGTTTCATCAGGGACACTCATTCCCATCTACAAAGGCGGCTACCTCGGAGGGACCTATGGTGGTACTCCCTTATCTCATCGCTGTCATCAAGCCACGGGTGAGCCCCAATCCTTCTATGGATTTGAATAGGGGATACCGTCGTCGTGCTGACCAAAAGATTATCGAGCTTCGGTCCTTGTCGCCTTCGGTGTCCTTCGCCGGGCCGTCAAATTGTTCAGGCCCAGCTAGTGGCTCGGCGTGAGTCAAGATCCGCAAGCGGCTCTAGTTTTCGAGCGCATCAGGTTATAATAATAATACTTCTTCTCAGGTAAATTTGTGCACAGCAACCAAAATGCCATTCGGTGTTCTGGACAAGTTTCTATCCCTCCGCTGAGCCGTCAATTGCTTTAGGTCCAGCTAGTCCCTCTGGCTCATTGGGAGAGCCATGATCCGCAAGTGGATCTAGGATTTGGGGCGCATTAAGGCATCATAAGTATCCCCCCTCAGGTCCATATGTGTACACCATCCATCAGCCCATTCCGTTTTCTGGACAAGTGCCGAGGTGTTTCCGCACATCAGCTGGGCCGTCTAATCCCTCAATCCCAGCTAGTGACTCTGGGTCATTGGGTAAGTCAGGGTTGTTCAACGGCTCTGGGTCTTCGGGTGCACCAGGCTTATAATAATTGTCTTTATTCAGATCCGTACTTGTACAACACTAAAAATGGCACCCCGCATCAGAGTTGTTCGAAGCTTCAAACCTTGCAGAGTAGTAGTTGTCATCTTCAAGAGTCAATGATACTCTTAATATGACAAGATTAAGACTCTAAGAGTTTATGAATTAAGCTGGTAGCGATTATTTGCCAATTTAGACAGAATAAATCAATAAATTTGACTTTCAATGATTCAGACTTGTGAGACATGACAAAATGTGATCTCAGTTGGCTCTTACAATACACAGACTAAATACTACACCAGGGAGAGGTGGAAAAACTAAGTGAGACATGGATACAGGAGGGGATATTGCATACATGATATCACATAGGAAAATAATTATATACGGGCATTGGGGAAATAAAAAGACAATGTAATATAATAAAGCACATACTAATATACCCTATGCTAGAAAAGAAACATATTCTGTAAGGCTGGTGGCTGGCCAGGCTCATGCCGGCCCTATGATGTTGCGTTGATGGCTGAGTGCTTTACTATCCAAATCGGGATAGATCTTGAATAACGCGTCGAATTGTAATAGGACTTGATGGAGATTGTATAGGTGAGTTGGTAGATCATCGGTGAATAAAATATGAAGACTAGGAGTGATAGTATGGAAGATGTCCGTGTTTGCATCTAGTTTTTCTCTTTCAGAACCTTCTATTTTCTCGATTGTTCAGAGATATTGGGCTTCCGAACCTGGCGTGACTGTCCCGAGCACTTCCAAGGTTCGCCTTCCAGACTTAAAGGCTCTGTCCCTCTCCCTTGAGGTGCTCAGAATCGATGCACATCCGAATGGTGGGTGAGATACACGTTTCCTCCGGCTGCCTATTGTAAAACATCAGACACAAGTTCTTACTTGTTGTATGACTTATAGATTGCGCAGAATACGAATACTAATTCTCTTTCCACCACTCTCTAAAACGGATCCTGGGGCGCACTCTGAGGCTAGCAGACGCGACTCACCTCCACACCTTCCATCGCTAGCACCGTCGCCCATCCCTACCCATAACACAGACTTCAGTCCCGACGGCGACGCGATGGACGTGGTCGAATAATGGTCTCCTTCTCTCTCTTCTCCGACGTACTCGTAGCCCCCTTCGTGCGCACCTTCTTCTCATAAGATGGAAAGCGGCAAGATGGACATTGACATCATCTGCCGTTGGAAGAGGTCTAACGTGTCCAGATGATTACCCATAATATTTTTGATTAGCTCAAGCTGCTTCTGCACCAGTTTATCATCGCCATTATGATCAAGTCTTATTTATCATCATTTCAGGTGAAACCCTACACGGCTTGACGTTATCGCTGTCTGCTGTCATGAGGCGCCTAATGCTTTCCAAGCATCGTAGGGCCAGCAGAGGCCTGGTCAGCCATCACCCTCATCAAACATGTTTGCTCTTGAGGCACAGAGGTCCTATGTGTGTAGATTACTGCTTTTCATTGTCTTTTCCTTCTCTGATATAATGTATGATGCATATCTCTTCTATTCTATCTCATATTTGTATTTCCCCTGTGCTTCATGTAGATACAGTCCATATTTTGTAGTCAAAAATAGTGATCACATTTTGACTCTGCCCAACAGTTGGAAAATACTAGACAGAATAATACATAACATGGGCTAAGGGGAATCACCTCAGAATACACCAACCTGAAGGAGGAGAAGACACAGTGGGGTTTGTTGACGACACTACGCTGTTAGCAGAAGGAAAAGACCTGCAGGACGCCTAGAGGTTTCTTATTTTATGGTGAGCCCGTAGCACGTACTAACTGGAAATTCCCATCTGCCACGTATAAGCAGTGGATGGTTGGAACCACTTTTATTCGAACAATCTCGCGGAAATATTGGGCTTCAAACACGTGTACCTTACCCCCGGAGTCGATATTACTAGTAGCACATACCACATAAGCAATTGCAGTGTTTTCGACATCTGATGAAAACTGTTGTCAGTTCTCGATGCGGAATGACGCGCCAAGGAGGAAGGAAGTAAATGGAGGAAATTAAATGAAAGAAAAGGAATAGAAGGGAAGCCCGCCGCCAAATTCCGAATCTGATGGAAATGGAGATAGGAGAAGTTGTGATTGAATAACGAACGAATCGAGATTGATAGAATTTGAACGATAAAGGAGCAAAGTCTCAGCGGAGCAAACTACGCCCACGGGAAATACAAGCTTCCGAGTCAGTACCGTTTCGCTCGTTTGTATAGAATACCACGAAAAAACGCCAGATCAATACAAATATTACAGACTCGGGAATACAAACGCTGATGGATGTTCCACGCTCTGGTCCTCACGCGATGCGACGCCTGAAGGTAATACGTGATATATACAACGCGTAACATCAGGACAGTTGACAAGATTTCGCACTCGGAATACCTCCGTACGGCAGGATTTGTCGCAGGATTTGTCGCTGTACCCAATGATAACTTGTTTTCTATTCCCATGGGGTCTGCATCACACGTGACTTACCTGAAACCATTCACTCCAACGAACCGCAACACCACACGTCAAGAACGAACCCCATTGATCACCTTCTAGCACGAAACTCACGCGCACGCAACGTCTAACTATTACTACTATTCTTGATTAATTTTTATTGGTAATGTCCACTGTTAATGTTCACAACCATGACAAATTCCAAAAAAAACAAAACAAAAAAAACCTCGAAATATTTTATATTCAAAGCCGAAGACAAGAAACAATGAAGATTTTGAGTATGAGAAGCAGAAGAGGAAACAAGACGTGAGACAGAGAAAAATAAAAATTAAAGGAACAGGAAATGAGATTAAGATATTGTGTTTTATATGACACGAGTCGAAGATGAGGGGGGCAAGTAGGAAATAGGGAACATTGTGAAATAGAAAAAAAAAAACACAGGGAGAATGAGGAACGAAAAGACGGATGGAGGAAGACCCAGTTTGACACGCGAGTTTGAGGGCACGGGAGTGAGTTTTTGTAGTTTGGGAGGAAGATGGCGAAGGAGGGCGAAGTCGCGACAATAGATTAGAAAGTGGGTTGAGGTATTTTTCGCGCGGAGGTTTGGGTCAGGTGGATGGCAGGGGATGGATAGGCTGAGTGGGTCTGGTGATTGGCTATGTGCGGAATGTGAACGGGTGTATGTGACGGGTAACAAGTGCTTGTGGGAGCTGTGGTGGATATGGTGGGCGCCTTGTCCACCGTGTCCGCTTCCACTCTACTGCGAGAAGAACGACCAGGGACTCGATGCACTCTGAGACCCTTCTCATCCACTTCCGCAGCCCGAACCAAGTCCTAGGGCTACTTGAACTTCAGGTCCAAGTCCCAATCCTCTGCTTCCATTCTGCCTTTCAGGAGAATGGTTCCAACTGGCGATACCATTGACGTTTGTGTTTGTACTGCCTGTCGCCCCGCTTCCAGACGATACTGACGAGGAAGCAGTGGTAGATGAAGCCGATACAGACCAACATCCATCAGGATAAAAAGGGGACGTCAACATATGAAATGGTCCGAAATTACTACTCGGGATGGCGTTCGCAATGCTTCCATTCCCGGTGTTGTTCCCATGAGTACCAGTAGTGGCGTGATGATTTGGACTTGCACTACTCCTACCACTGATCCTCGGGCCAACCCTGCCCTCATACCTCCCACAGACTCAGACGGACACAGGCCACTCGTGTCCAAACTCCCAAACCTCCTGCTGTGTCCCGCACCTCCTCCCAACCCTAGTCCGACTCCCGGCCCGATTCTGCCGTCGCCGTCAAGCGAATAACCAAGTTCCCCGGCACTGAATGGTGGGAAAGTACCACTCATGCTCCCCGGTCCGTGCGAGGAATGCGAGGGATGGTGCGGGTGCAGTGAGCGGGTGGGCAGGTAAAGGGATGTGAGACGAGACCCCGGGCCGCGGCGAGGCCGCTCAGGTCGAGTGTCGGCACGTTTGTTCTATTAGTGCCAAGCCCGCGCTTTTCCCATTCTTCGCGATTGTTGCTGAGGAACGCATGATCTGAGGAACGCATCATCCTCAAAATTGTACGTGGATGTTGCGAACGATACAGCCAAGAGCGAGAGGGGCGCAGCTCCTGGGCCAGGCACTCCTGGACCAACTCCATGCGAAGAGGCATGGTATGTATAGTCGAAGCAGGGGACTGGGCTCACCCCTGGGCCGCTTGGGGGACATGACGCAGCAGCGGAGGGGACGGGATTGAGGAGGCGGTATCCGCCATCTAAGCGCCCGCCGCTTGGGTGGTGGCCCATGGTGGTGTCCAGGGTGGTCACCGTGTAAGTGCCGGTGGTGGGCGTGCGGGTGCGGCGAGTGGACGGGTTAGACGCTGCCGAACTCTTCGTGATAGAGGCCGTCATGAGCCATAGCCTGGGAGGCGAGCCTATGCGAGGAGAGACTCTGCGGGTGCGGGCGAATGTGTACTGGGGTCACGTCTTGTGGGGACAGGTCGTGGGGAGAGGGGTAATACTGGGCCCCTCGAGTGCGGGGCTTCCTTTTTCTGTTTTAGGGTCACAACGGCAGACGTAGTTGGGATACTTGACTTTGAACATGTCCTTGAGTTTCTTTTTCTGTTCGAAGTAAAACTACTTCCGCGACTGGGGAAGGGTAAGTGGGAGAAAAGAGAGTATAGTCGCTGCACAACGCACCATTGGCATAGTTTGCCACTCCTTGGACATTATCTTGGATATGTCAGCATTGGACATCATTCGGTTTTGTTCGGTAACTGCCATGCGACGACTCCGCATGGAGATAGGCAACGGGTTCACGAGGTGTTTCGGCTTGCCGGCCGCTTTGAAGCCTTGGGAACGGAGGAAGTCGAATTCGTCTACGATAGGTGATCATTGAACGTAGGGAAGAAGAGGGTCCACACCATCGGCAGGCTGGCCAGGAAAGTTGTACGAGGGAAGGTGGAGGTCAAGAAGGGAGGCGCACGGTTCTTGTCGTGATGTGGTGGTGAAGGACGGACCTTCTGCAGGGGGAATAGTGGTAAAGACATGATGACAGGAAGATAAGGGAGGGAGGGAAGCCCCGGACACATGCTCGTTTGACACAAAGGCCCAGATACAGTTTAATACCCCTCAGTGTGGTAAAGCGATGTTTTGGGTGACTTCGCTTCCAGTGAAGTCGACGGTTGGTGCCCAGTGAGCAGGGTGAAGTATCCCCGAGCAGCCCAGGTCGTGTATGACTCTACTCAGAGGAGCAAGGTGATGTTTCGAGTGAGGTATATTTGGAGCGAAGGATGGACGGAAAGAGGGACGCTCGAAGAATCCAAGTCATTCTTCAAAACATAAAGTTGTTGTTTGAGTGTTCCTCACTGAGCGCACTGAGCGCACTGAGCGGTAAAGTTAGCCCTTCTCCTATTACTTAATTGAACAGCTTTTCCGTACCTGTTGATGGCGTTGGGCACTCCAAAAGCGAACATCGAGTCCAGAACAGTGAACCTTGCGCCCGGACAGCGACTACAAGCTGTCGCCGTCTGCCCTCATGTCGATCGTGTTGACTTCCTCGACCTCATACGACCACCAATAGATGTCGATGTCCATCTCGTGGCTTTGCGTCTGGTCATCGCAAGACAAGGGTGACAAGGTCCATTCCTCGTCAACATCCATCACGTCGTCGTCGACATCCGTCGCGTCGCCGTCTACATCCATCGTGTCGCTATCTACATCCATCTCGTCGCTGTCGAGACAGGAGTCTATTATTGGCAGAGGGATGGGCCAGGGTGACGGTGAGGGAAGGCGTAATGATAATGGAAGGCTACTAGGGTCTGGGTTCCCCCCAAGACCCGTCGCAGGAGCAGTGGAGGTGGTAGCTGTTTGCTCTGCCTATGCACAATAAAAGGAGTGAGGACAAGTGCCAGAAGTGTTCTAATAGTAACATGTACCTCTTCATTTGTCTTTGCACTTATTTTGAGTCTTGACAGTTCCAGGATGAGCACCTCGAGGCAAGAAGATTGGATTATCGGCGGGCTCGCAGAAGGCTCGCCACGGAAGGAATATCGGGGTGCCTGATCAATCCAGAATATATAAGGTTCAAGGAGAGAGTGAAAGACACTGAAGGAGTTACGAACATTACCCTCCCTATCGAAAGTGACATCTTCACCTCCAAATTCACCTTCATCTGAATTTTCTGGAGTAGACCGTTTCTCTCCTGCGTGCCCAAAGTTGTCGTCCCGATAGCGCGGCGTTTGATGAGCACCCAAATAGCCCTCCGTTTCCTCAAGGATGGGAGCCAGGGTGAGCTTATTGTAGGACTGGACGGTCACGCTCATCTTGTCGATAACATCAGGTGCTGTGGCTGCGGTGAAAGACGATGTTGAGCCGCTGGGTGTGTCCGGATGCACAGAGAGTTGATGTTGGACCTGATTGATGTTGGAGAGTGTCGTGGCTGAGACATAGTCGAAGGTCCCAAGGATTTCTTGGTTCGCGTATGAGGAGGAGGGTTTGAAAGAGAGGAGTCCGGGCGGTGCGCGGATTGAAATAAGTCATAATTTAATACCCAGCTCGCTTATATTGCCTGAATTTTACTTACGAGGGACCTGTTCCAAGCGTGAAGTGAAAGAATCCTGGGGTTTCTGCTCTGAACTTGAGCATCCAATCGTCGAGCATAGGTTCGTTTCATCTAAAGACGACGGCGAGGGCTGCGATGTTTAACATCAACAATCAACTTCGCTGACAGTCCAATATAAGGACGCACCAGACAATGTGTTGTGTCTATTGTCCATGAATCTCCTCCAAGGATTTTATCATCACCGGCCTAAGGCAAGCATCGTATGAGTTTTGTGGAACAGTTGTGGGGCGATGATGAGGGTGGTGAAGGAAAGTGTGGGTGAGGTGAGACGATGACCTACACTGGGCCCTACACCATTACTGCAGGCATCCACCGCGAGTACGTCACGTGGTGTACTGGGGACGCCCGGATATGAGATTTTGAATTCCCAAGCGGGCAATATCTGTGCCTTCACGTTCAGCAAAGGGAAGGTTTTATATGCAGTTTTGGTTAATAGGTCGAGAGCAAAATGCATGAAAACACATTCAAAAGGTGTTACTCACTGTTAGCTTCGTCTGGTTGCTCTCCTCGGCCTCGGCCGTGACCTTGATGATGGTGCTTATTGAGGTTCTACACACGCAAAAGGACGAATCGAGTAGTACTCGCCTTGTTATAATATGGCAGGAGAGAGGAAAATAACTCTGCGAATTGCATTTCAAGGATGTGGTGGGGAAGAAGAAAATTTATTTGAATACGGCAGAACTCGGCAGGATTATATAGGCGAAATATTGGGGCACAGCCAAACGTCCTGCCTCGTGCAGCGCCCTAGATCCGTTCAACTGAGATAGAGACACGACTCCTCCACCATATGGGCCGGAGACTTCAACACGCACAACCCGTTATTGCCGGGCCCAAATCAAGCTTAGCGGTGCAGACGCAGCGACACCGACCTCTTTATGCAGCTGCTCTCTCAGCACCGCATGGAACTCCAACTCCATGCAGGTATCCCCATCTTCTCCCATAGACTGTGGACCACTCTCGACCTCTTCTGCCGCGACTCTAACCTGACTTACCAAGTTCTGTCCTGGGACATCCACCTTCCCTGACGACCGCCTCCAATCCGCGGACCATCTAACCCATTCACACTTGATAGATGTGGAGGTAAAAAGACCTCCAACCGCCCCAGGGAGCAACTTCAGGAAGGCAGACTGGGTCAATTTCCTACAGATGCTCTCTGAGAACCTCACCCAGTGCGGTCTCCCTTTCCCCCCACCCCCAGACTGGCTTACAGCCGCAATTCAAGACACGATCAAAATGCCCTTCCCTGTGTCGCGGTCCACTCCTTACTTCAAGCGCTTGTGAAACCCAAATCTCAATCAGCTCCGTCACGACTACGCAAGTAAGATCAGAGACGAATTTCGCACCAGATTATATTTAAAGCTAGTTGGGAGGATAGCAAACACGCCTCAAGCCGTGCTAGGAACAAGTACATCTCAGTTTTCCGCAAGGTCAAAGCGCATCGCTGGAAGGGCTGGATCGAAGAGGCTAAAGACAAGGACGTATGGGTGGCCGACAAATATGCGAAAACCCCTCTTTCCGAAGGGTCCCGCGCACGCATTCCCTCCTTCTTCAAGATTCAAGAAGGGGGACAACGGTCAGAGTGTTTCAGATGTACACACGGACGATAAGGCAGCCTTATTCACCGACATGTTCTTTCCACCTCGCCTGCCAACCTCCTGAATCTACCTGAAGACTGTGATCCCTCCCCTCTACCGCTCAAATTCCCCGCACCTGCGCTACATCAAGTCACCCTCCGAATCAACAAATCCACTCCTTTCATAGCCCCAGGAGAGGATGGCATTTCCAACATGGCCTTGAAAGAATGCGAGGCCCTCCTCACGCCCCTGCTGCATGCCTGTCTCTTAGAAGTCCCCACTACGGGAGACTTCCTCCAAAGATGGCGTTCCTGGAAGACCATCGTGCGCCGGAAACCAGGAGAAGCTGACTACACTATAGCCATCACCTACCTTCCGATTGAAATCTACGACACAGTGGGAAAGGTAATCTCGAGGGTAATGAATTACATCACAGTGTGCTTCACAGTCAGACACAACCTGCCCCTTCGGGGGTCTACCTAACAGGATGACCGTGGACCCACTCCTCTATTGACCCAGTCGGTCAAGCAAGCGTGACGCAAGCGGAAATTGGCGACCATAGTCTTTCTGGACATAGCAAATGCCTTTCCCAATGCAGTAACAGACCAGCTGCTCAAAAACATGGCTAGGAAACCCGTTTGAATTGCATCACTCTTCGAGTTTATGCTTAAGGATTAAGGATATGAAAATCACGCTGAGTTTTGACCACTTCAACTCGCTTTCCATTGACATTGACAACGGTATTGGTCAAGGAGAAACACCCCCAATGATCACCTACCCTCATCTGCCGCTACGGCATGGTGGCCATCCCTTGAGGAAGCGACGCAGACGGCGGTGCCTATGTTGACTGACAGTTTCTTCATGGCCATAGCCGAAGCCTTTGAAGAATGTCACATGCTGCTCAACGATATGCTGGACTAGCAATCGGCCTGATCCGCCGCCCACAATTCCCAAGCCGAAATCTCGAAGTTCCAATGCCTGAGGTTCACAAGGCGTAAAGGCTTAGAGCGGGATAACTTTGTGTTGAAGGTGATATATTCACCACTAGAGCTCTGGTACTTTCTTTCTCTATTTCTTTTATTCTTTATTATCCCGACTCCTTTATACTAGACAAGTTCTGACAAGTGGGATTCACTAGGAAATGCAAGAAGGACCCTGCCAACCCCAGGAAAACTAGGATAATGAAGTGGCCATCTATCACAATAGGGAAGCATAGGAAATCAATATCAGAGACAAGATTTTCATCAAATTGGACAATATCCAAATGACAAGACCATCTGAGAAACTATCCAAAAAATACCTAGGACCGTATGAAGTCATAGCCAGGTAGGACCAGTATCTTACACCCTCCACCTCTCAGAAAACATGCAGTCAATCCACCCTGTCTTCCATGTCTCCATATTGGAACTGTTGAACCCCAACCCTTTTGTAGAATACATGGTACTACAACAACCACCTATACAAATCAATGGGGAACCCAAATACAAGATAGCAGAAATTCTGGATTTGAAACTCGACAGGTACTGCAAATGTCAACTCCGGTATCAACTCAAGTCATCTGGGTATAAAGGAACAGAGGACAAGACATGCTGGCTCCCTGCAACCAAGTTAACCCATTCAACGGAAGGAGTTTCCTACTTCCATTGTGTATACCTGCACAAGCCAGGCCTGTGAGTCTGGTCAACCAGACTTATCCATTAAGTGATATGACTAGATTTAAAGTGTTTAATAATTCTCTAACTGGGCTCATACATAGGAGTGGGTTGATCAAACTCTCTGACAACTGCATCCCCCACATCCTCCACCTGTAGTTATCCCAAACTACGCTGATGTCATTTGGGAAAATCCTGTTCCATGACTAGTCATCCAAGTCTTTGTCACAAGTCAACTGCCAGCCTAAGTCCCAGCACTTTTTTTTTGAGATGAGGGACAGAGAAAATGGGGAATAGGGAGGATTTAGGAGGAGACATAGGATCAGAAGCACAAAGTAGTGCATATATGCAGTGAAAGTAGACTTACAGATATACTTAGAAACAAGGGAACACCAGAACAAACAACAATGTTGTGACAAACAATGGAAGGAATGGGTCTAGGCAAATGTCCCAGGTGTTACATACCATTGCAATGGTTGGTGAATACATGTAACAAGTTGCTGTTTAAATAGTGCCCACAGATGAATGCCAGATAAACTGGCATACTGTGAAAGGCAACAAATTCCCATAGTAATGTGTTCTTCCAACTGGGCCAAAAGGCCACTATGCCAGGTTATCTGGCATTCATCTGTGGGCACTATTTAAACAGCAACTTGTTACATGTATTCACCAACCATTGCAATGGTATGTAACAGTACCTTCCCCTTAGGTACCAAGCCCTCAAGGTACCACAGTGATGATATCTTAACAGGTTTCCCAGGCCTGTCTGTGGCTCCCCCCAAGCACTCTAATTACTGTTTGATATAGCAGACCCCCATGATGTCATGGACCATCATGTAAGCCAGGGTTCCTGGGGTCCAAGTGATTGCAACAACCCTCTAAATTATTGTGCACATAGGGATTTGAACTGCTGACCTTTGGTTAACCTGGCATGCCCTCAGCCCATGGACTATATGCACCTTGTGTATCCGTCTTGGTGTCACATGCTCCCGTCAATTCACTCCACTCATTTATGTCACATTCCACATGCTTGTTATTCTGTTCCATCTTCATTTATGTTTAATATCTTTTCATTATGTTTTATTTCATTTTCATCTGTTCGCAATTCTGCTAAGTCCTTTATGGCCGATCTTTTTTTTAGAGGGATGTGTCACTCCGATTCCCAACAGAGTTACCCTAAGGAATGTAATAGCAGATCAGACATAAAGGACTGAGCAGAATTGCAAACAGATGAAAATGAAATGAAACGTAATGAAAAGATATTAAACGTAAATGAGTGGAGTGAATTGACAGGAGCATGTGATGCCAGGACAGATACACGAGGTGCATATAGTCCATGGGCTGAGGGTGTTATGGTGAATAGTGAGTGAGAGCAGAGTTGGGCTGAGTGGGCTGAATTGAATAGTTGGGATTGCTGGCATACAGTTCCTGACAGTATCCCCCCCTTATGGCTGAGTCCCACGAGGCCGCGGAAATGAAGTTCTAGAATGGTGGCCCTGTTGGAGTTTGGAAGTGTAAATGCATATAAGAGAAGTCATGAGGGAGTTTGGGGGTAACCATTGTCGACATCACCAATGGATGAAGAAACTCTTATCAACCGCTCCTACATCCACAAGCTGATGAAAACGTACAGCTCGCCCATCACCTCATACCTCTACACCGCTCATCGTCCTCCTCCCGTTGACATGCCTACTCCCACCCCGTCGATGATCAAATGTACCCGTGCACAACTCAAAGAGGACGCGAGGAACACAATTGATATGCGAGCCCCATGGGTCAAAGGATCGCACTTGAAAAGTGCAAAGGTGAGTGATCCTTCGCTCAGATATGGCATAGTACTGATTAAGATTTTTCTAGTACGCTCGTCTGGAAATGCAAAATGATGGTTCGAAACCAAGATCATCTTCTACCACGACGCAAGGCTAGTGGAAGAAGATGACAATATGCCTTGGATCGAAGGCCGCAAGTCTGACCTCTCCTGTGAACGGTGACAGTAAAGCGATCGATCTCAACCATGTTCCAAATCAGACTCCGACAGCGCTCATCCCATATCACCTTCACTGTCGCCACATCACACAGCCAACCATTCTATTCAGTACACCGATCCTCAGACTCCCAATTTGTCATCATGTCTTCTTCAGAGCTCATTCCCATGCAACGCTACAACACCCAGGACACACGCATCCAGGCAGAACCATTAACATATCATTATCTTTGCATACCCCCACCAGCACATTTCTCACTCAGAAGATGATCCCATCCAATCTACACTCAGTCATATGTGATAGGAGATGCAGTCTATTTCCCAGAAAGTCAAGAACCATACATATTTCTTGGAATGACATCTAGACCAGCATATCGTGATAGGAGTAGAGTGGAATACAAGGCAGAGTTCAGGGCACCATCCCATCCTGATTACCCCACCCACTCCATTCAACTCTCTCATAAACACAAAATGAGAGTGCACGACCGTATACCCATTAGTCCTCCTACTCCCAGACCCCTATCCTTGGATTGGATACTGGAGAAATTGCAGAAGATATGTTGCCTGTGACCTGGAAATACTCCGAGATGACTCAGTCCCCTGACTCATCCTAAGACCCCTCAGGAGTAGTGGACAAGGTTGTTAGACGTTTATTGGTGGACTTCCTTATTGTTTCTTTTATATGTTTCCCCCTTTCTTGGCATGACTCAGACCTGTTTCCTATTCTGTTAGTCTTTTATCGTTATTATTCATCATCCTTACCTTTTTGGTTAGTCTCCCCCTATCATAGCCCCTAGCCCCTATTCACACAGCCTCAATGCTGTACCATTTCTCCAGAGTTTCTCCATAGTTTCCTCTTTTATATACTTTGTTCTCGTGCTTTGTCATTCAACTGACATAGCCAACCTCTCGCAATATTTTGCATCATTGCTTGGTTTTTGTATATAAAGGCCTCTGGCTCACCTCTGTAATAACAAGTTCACAAGTTAAAGCCCCAAGTCAAGTCAAGTCTCCAAGTCCAAGTCAAGGCTAGTCTAGAAACATCTAGACTATTGTATTCAAGTCCCAAAGTCAAAGTCAAAGTCTTAGTCAGCGTGACGAATTTGTGTCTCATCAAGGTCATGTCCCTGTCACATCACACTATATTTCGTTCACTATCTATTTTCGTTCATACATTGCCGAGTCACAGAACCTATTCCAGCTGTGCCAAACGACTACACTAGATCCCGCCAGAGAAAAGGACCGGTGCATGCAGGCTTTTAGGTATTAATTACCTAGAGCAACTCCACAACAGTGCATGCAACAGCGTAATACATGCCTTCAGAAATAGGATGGAGAGTTGGACGTGGGGGTTTGTGTGTAGTGTGGTGAGAGGGGAGTTGGATGCAATATTAATGTGTAAGGCAGGAGAACTAGTAAGAGGAAAGGTAAAGGAAAGGTGAGGAACAGTAAGGTTGGGGGAAGTCCAAGGAAGGCAAGGGAAGGTACACCTGAAGTTTGGAATTCGGACGGACCGGGACCTTCGAAAAGGGCAAGGATGCATACTCCCCTCTTTCAACCTTCTAACTCCCGCTTGTCATCCCCACTGCCTGACCCCTCCACCCTCCTCACACCAGCAGTTCAAAAGACACTGCAACCTAGGGTGTCAACCCCTACTCCTCCACCCTGTCAAGCGTCGGATACTGACGGACTTCGGTACTGCCGAGGGGTGTTGCTGATGGGTCGGGCAGACTATGGCCAAGTCCTGCAGGCCAAGAGTAGTGGCGTTGGCTTCAATGTACTCGTGCGTTGCGCCCTACTTTCCATGCATGCCACTGTATTTACAACAGACAGATACTTGGGGGGATGCTGAGGATGCCAGCCTGAGTTGAGGACTTAACAGAAGAGAAGAAGGTAGAAGGGCCTAAGCCTAGTCGATACCCAGAATGAGGAAATATGTACATGCATGTCCTACTGATATAGGTTTAAGAAGCGACATGTGGAATAAGGAATGTGGGATAACAAGATATGCAGAGCATGTGGTCATTGTCCACAATGAACAAAATTAGAACAAGGAATGCAAAGCAGGGATAGAACAATAAAAGACAGGACAATAGGGTCGTGACTCAAGATGGGACAATAAGGAGTGGCCGAGTATAAAACAATGGGGTCTCGTCTGAGGATAATACAAGGACAGGAAGTCCTGAGGTGAAACAAACCGAGGAGTGCAGATGACGGATGTGCCGAGCCGGGACCGGCGCACCAAGTGTTATGCAGGTGACGCGGGCACTTGGTCGTGGATATAGGATGATTGCTCGGTCAGCACTGCCGGCGGATGGGTCTCAGTACGTGGACTTGACACACCCCCTCCACTGCCTCCTCCACCACCTGTGCCAACCCCTCCACCTCCTCCACCACCTGCTCATGCGGTTATGCCACCTCCCAGAGTCATGCTGGGGCGTCAATTCTGACATGAGCGCGACTTATGCATACACACACATGCCAACACGAACGTGATGCCCCATATGCACATAAGACACCACAAATGTGACATATGTGGGGTATGCACATGTGCTGCCATGAACACAATGTATGCACATGCACTGCCACAAACACAATATATGCACATGTGCTGTCACATATGTGACGTATGTGCATGTGCCATGACGAACACAATGTATGTGAAGTATGTGCACGCACTGTGACCAACGCGATGTACGTGAAGTATGTACATGCACCGTGATGAACATGACACCATGAATGTGATGTATGCGACATATGCACTGACAGTAAAGCAATCTATCTCAACCATGTTCCAAATCAGACTCCGATGGCGCTCATCCCATATCACCTTCACTGTCACCACATCACACAGCCAACCATTCTATTCAGTACTCCAATCTTCAGAACTCTCAATTTGTCATCATGTCTTCTTCAGAACTCATTCCCATACAATGCTACAACACGCAGGACACATGCATCCAGGCAGAACCATTAACATATCATTATCTTCACGTACCCCCACTAGCACATTTCTCACTCAGAAGATGATCCCATTTAATCTACACTCAGTCATATGCGATAGGAGATGCAGTCTATTTCCCAGAAAGTTGAGAACCATACATATTTCTTGGAATGACATCTAGACCAGCATATCGTGATAGGAGTAGAGTGGAATACGAGGCAGAGTTCAGGGCACCATCCTATCCTGATTATCCCACCCACCCCATTTGACTCACTCTTAAATACAAAATGAGAGTGCATGACCGTATACCCATTAGTCCTCCTACTTAGGGAATGGCACGGGTCACCCACGGGTCAAATGTAGGTGACCCGCACCTGACCCATGGGAAACCCGAACCTGTCAACCCATGGGTTTTTTCCCATGGGTCGACGGGTGTCGGGTGCACGCCGCACCCGCACGCATACGGCGCGTACGGTGCATACGGCGTGTACAACATGTATGATGTGTACTGTGCGTACCACGCATGCGGCGCATACGGCGCATATGGCGCGTACAATGCATACGACGTGTATGGCGCATACGGCACATACGGCACGTTCGTCGCATTCGTGGTGTCGCGTGCGCATACAGTGCTTTTGTTGTGTTTGTGCCGGCGTGTGCACATACACGTAAGTTGTGTTTGTGTCGGAGTTGACACCCTGGGTTGGGCCTGGGTCACGGGTGCTTGCGGCTTGACCCGCACCCACACCCAAGGGCACCTGACCTGGTGACCCGTGCGGGTTGGCCTGACCCATGCATTTCCCTACTCCTACTCCCAGCACATCCCTGTCACATCACACCATATTTCATTCACATTCTATTTTCGTTCATACATTGCCAAGTCACAGAACCTATTCCAGCTGTGCTGAATGACTGCGCTAGATCCCACCAGAGAAAAGGACCAGTGTGTGCAGGCTTTTAGGTATTAATTACCTAGAGCAACTCTACAGCACATGTGCTGCCACAAATGTGACATACACAATGTACACACATGCGCCACATGGGTGCGGGTGTGGCATGCACCTGAGACCCATCGACCCATGGGAAAAAAACCCATAGGTTGATGGGTTCAGGTTTCCCATGGGTCAGGTGCGGGTCACCAACATTTGATCCATGGGTGACCCATGCCATTCCCTATCCTGAGACGGTGTCTATATGCGGTTGACCCAATGTGGGTCGCCGCTCTTCCAATCTATTTCTGTCCATCCTGTCTGCATGGTTCTACTCAATATGAAAATACTCTTTGGTGCTTCTTGCAGTGCCTTCAACTCTATCTTTGATATCAAACCCCGTTTTCTTGCTGGTGAGTGCATGTCACCTGCATGTATGTGCCCCAAATGTGTCTTCTCCTGTCTCCTAGCCCATGAGTGGTATGTCTCTCTATCTCTATATGTCCTGTGATCTATTTCCGCCCCATAGACTCTGTTCTGGATGCATCTCTCTCTCTCTCTCGTCCCATGTGTATCCCTTCCTTGTGGGCACCTAGTATATAGGCGACCGTGTTTCAATCCACCATTTCTACATATGCGCATGGTACTTTTTTATATACTTTTGGGATACTTGTAATACTACTTTTGTTCTTTCTGGGGCTCCCTTGTCTCTATATTTATCTCTAAGTCTGAATCTTTACATGTGTGCACTTCTTTATACTCCCAATCCTGCATCTCCTCCTGCATCTCCTCCTGTCCTCTGCCCCCTGTTTCTCTCATCTCAACAATGGGGAGAGGGGAGCAAGGGATAGGGAATAAAGGACAGAAATGCACATTAAGGTGCATATATGCATGTAAAACAGGGAGAAATAGGATAAAATCTGCAAAAGAATAAGTAATTAGTTAGCATTCAGTCAGAAACAATGTAGTAGCCAGACTCACTAGTAGTTACCATGCAAGAGACACAAATGGCAGTGACTTAGATGCTAAGTCCCTAGATGATCAGGAGATGTAGGGGCCGGAAGAGCCAGAATTGTATGGAATACAGAAGGGGAAAAAGGGAAACAAATAGGAGGATGTACAGGGGATATAGGAGAAAGGACTCACATGTAGAAGAATGAGAAATAGTGAAACCAGGGCACATATATGCAGCCACCGAGGACAGGTGACAGAGAAACAGGAGAATGAGATATTGTCAGGATTCGGTAATGCTGAGGTATCGGTTAAGTCCTGCAAACCATTCCGGGGTGGCTAGGCTTCAACGTGCTCATGCGTTGCGCCCTGCTGTTCCATGTGTGCCACTAATTTGGGTAGTGGGAAGAGCCTCATGAGGATGCCAAGGGCGTCGGCTCGAGCGAAGGACTTTAGAAATAGGAAATGGACAAAGGGGTGTGAACCAATTGATATTCTGAGTGAGGAACTATCTACATACATCCCGCTACTTATATAGTTACGAAGCAAGATGTGGAACAGGGTGGCATAAGGAATGGAGACAATAAGGTATGAAGAAACCACATGAAGGCATTGTCCACAGTGATCAGAAATAGAATAAGGAATGTAAGTGGGATTAGAATAATAGAGTATGGCTGAGAATAAGATAATGAAGTGGTGGGTGAGAATAGAACAATAGAGGATGGCCCAAGATAAAACAATGGCAGTGGCCAGGACAATGAGTGGCCGTCATGTTGTTCGGGGGAAACGGGTCAAGGAGTGGATAGGGGGTGAAGGAACAATGAAGAGGATAGGACGAGAGGAGTGGTCTATACCATGTACCGGGTATACCGAGCCGAGGCCGTGCGGTAGTGCAAGATGATGTGGGTAAGGGCCAGTTGGTCAGTATTCCCGAGTGAGCCGGTACTCGGTGTTGTGGGCCTGACAGATATGAGACATGACTCAGGATGGGAATATCCATCACAGACAAAGAGGGAACAAAGGAAAAAGGAATTCTATTCAATGGGCACCACTGACAGGTGTCATTCTCCAAGAAGATCTCATCAGGGTGACCCACAATAGGCCAACCCAGCATATGCTCCATGAAATCCACTAATTGTGGATCATATCATTGTCAGATGACTTACATGTATAAAACCATAGTAACTACAATGAATAATAGTAGTCTCTGATACTGAAAATCCCTTGACACTTATATTGGATATCTACTTGACACACTCATGTGATGTCAAAGCCACATTGGGTTGAAACCCCTCTTGTCATCATTCAAGGCTACAGACCTAGCAGGGATCACTAAGTAGGTGTTGTACATTGCACTCACACTGGCATTGAACTAGTTTACTACTGTGCATCATCCACTGCAACCAATGCAACTCTCCTTCATCTAGAAACAGTTGAACTATAGATTACTTGATTCTGAGAGTGAGACAGAAAATGGGAAAATGGGATACAAAATTTGAGTGTTTATTATTCTAGTACATGGTTTTATTATATAGTAAATCTATCTACGCACGTCCCTTCCCAGAGATGTGTTAGCATTGACACTTCAGTAATGACATGCATGTGACTCGAGCATAGTACCCATGTGACTCAATACATGTGTGACATGTATTCTGCATATGTGATGGATATAGTGATTGAGTGAGAGGGAGTGAGGGAGAATGGTAGGATATACAAGGGATGCCTCCTTGGTTCTAACACTTCACACCTCTTGCCAGCTCCTTAGACCAGTGCTTACATAGGATCGAGCCCCTGCACATTGCTGATGTAGGAGCATATATTCACGTATGATATTAACCATAAAGCCTATAGCTACAAATCCTTGTACTACAGTAGCTAGTGTAATTACTAGTCTATATTCCCCACCACATTATTTTATAAAAATTAGTATTAGAAGCATCCAAAAAGTACATACAAAAGCACCGCACACATATGTAGAATCAGTGGATCAAAACACAGCAGCCTATATGCTAGGCTCCCACTGAGATAGAGGGATACAAGGGATGAAAAGAAAACAGATGCATCAACAGCAATGTCTATAGGGCAGAAACATGTCATAGGACATAGAGACACAGAGAGGCTCACCACTCACAGGCTAGGAAACAGGGGAGGATATATTTGGGGCACATATATGCAGGTGACACACACTCACCGACAGGGAAACAGAGTATGACATCAATACAGAGGTGGAGGGCACTATAAGAAGCAGGAAAGAGTATTTTTATATTGATTTGGACCACACAAACAGGGCAGACAGAAATAGATTGGAAATGCAGCAACCCACATTGGGTTGACTGCATGTAGACACTACCTCAGGATAGTCATGGAGGATATTATATTCAGGACTCGAGTTTTCTATAAACCACAGATAGGTAGATAATAACAAACCAGTCTTGCACTCAAAGAACACTGCTGATTGTGGTAATTGATGAAGTCTGAATCACTTGTGAATTATACCAGGGTACTACCTTCATCGTGATCACTGATGTCCCTGGAATGAATGGGAACATTTCATTGAGTGTATTATGATATAACTAGGAGTTCACTTGTATTTCTCCATAGAGACTATCATTATCAGGTGGTCACTTGGCCCCCTGCATATCCACAAGTACCATTACATAATCACATGTGACATTGAGCCATATCAGGCTAGTTCTATCAGGGCAATATAACAGTTGTCCAGACATGCTGGGAGTAATCCCTGATATGTTTCAAAGGAGACTCATGCTGGTATCACATGCTGATAATCCCAGAATCAGTCACAGGTGACTGTTGTCTACTCATACATCCCCTGTAGCTGCCTCCCTGGGTCAGTGCTTAGTCAAACTCAAAACCTTCTCACTGCATGGAGGGCTATCTACAATAAAACACATTAAAAACAAAACATATTAGATAGATATAAAACTGTTAAGTCTTGGTAATGCCGATAGTGTGGCTGGGAGTTAGTCAAGTCCTGCAGACCATTTGGGGTGGCTAGGCTTCAACATGCTTGTGCATTGTACCCTGCTGTTCCATGCATGCCACTGATTTGGACAGAAGAGAGATCCAGGAAGATGATGAGGATGTCAGCCAGAGTGAAGGACTTTAGACAGGAGAAAGGTGGACTAGGAGATGAGTGTTGAGAATAGAGGGTGTTTACACTTTTATTCTACAGGTTATTATTCCCACTCTACACTATGCCAACATCCACATTTACTCTGTAACAACCTGTGACCTGGATTCACAATACGTGCATGTGACTGTCACATATACGTATGCACTGTCGCAGTATGCACAGCTGCAATATGCACAGTTGCAGTAGTATAGTATCCTCTAACTCCCATATAGAGTAGTATAAATGCTTTGTAGCATTAGTTACAAAAAGTAATCACAAAAACAACAAAAATAAATAAATCCAACAAACAATTCTCTACCCCGATAGTCAAATAAGTTGCCCTATACTTCTAGTCATATCCACGATAGTGAGAACCAAGTTGATATTCAGAGTGATGGACTATCTACATACATCTGCTACTTATATAGGTTAAGAAGCAAGATGTGGAACAGGGTGGTGTAAGTAGGGAATTGCATGGGTTTGGCCAACCCACACGGGTCACCAGGTCAGGTGCCCTTCGGGTGCGGGTGTGGGTCAAGCCAAGAGCACCCATGACCCAGCCCAACCTGGCATGTGCATGCACACATACAATACCCAACCGGGCACTCACTCCTGTTGTACATGTGCACGTATGACACACATGCACATACAACATGCTTGTGCTGCACACGTATGACATGCATGCACCAATGCCAATGAGCCATACATGCATGCATACAATACGTTTGTGTCGGCATGTGCGCATACAGGACATTTGCGTGTGCACATACAACACATCCATGGTGATGCATTGGAGTCGGTGCATACATGTACAGTGCATTCATGTTGGGGCATGCATGTACTGTGCGTTCATGTTGGCGCATGTGCATACTGCACATTCATGTTGGTGCATGCACGTACTGCATGTTCATGTTGGCACAAACGCAATGTATGACATGAACACACTGCAGGTGGCAGGTGCAGCACACACCCAAAACCCATCGACCCATGAGAAAAAACCCATGGGTTGATGGGTTTGGGTTGCCCATGGGTTGGGTGCGGGTCACTCACATTTGACCCATGGGTGACCCATGCCATTCCCTAGGTGTAAGGAATGGAGAACAATAAGGTATGAAGAATCATGTAAAGGCATTGTCCATAGTGATAAAGAATAGAATAAGAAATGTAGGTAAGAATAGAATAATGAAGTATGGCTGAGAATAAATTAATGAGGGAGTGGGTGAGAGTAGAACAATAGTAAACAGCTGAAGATAAAACAATAGGGCTGTGACCAAATTAATAAATGCATAGTAAATGTTCCAAGAGAGACTGGGTAAGGGAATAGAGAGGGAATGAGAGAATAGTAGAGGATAAAGGGGATGGCATGAAAGGAGTGGTCCAGATAATGTATCAGATGTGCCGAGCAGAGACTGTGTAATGGTGAGGGATGATATGGGTGAGGGTCAGTTGGTCAGGATTGCAGAGTGAACCAGGGCTCAGTATTGTGGACTTGACAAAGAACAATATATCCTCTAAATAACCCTCCTTTCCATAGTTACCCAGGACATTTGCCTAGACTTTTGTCATCTGCCTTCTATGTTTTCCAACTCTACAACTTTCTGACCCCACAACCCCTGGAACTTCTTCCCTCTGCAGAGTCCTTCAGAAACCTACAGAAACCCTTTGGTAACCATTATTAAGTACCTGTCAGCTGGATTGAACAATAGTGCATAGCAGGGATGATCTTGATCAGACACTCATCTAGTACTGGAGGACAAACTTCTTCTGGCTGGCCTTCAAGGCTACTATACTTACAGGAAAGTGCTTTCTGAGTAGCTCTGGAGTGCAATCAGTGCAGGAGATGTCCCCTCTGGCCACTCTCTTTGCATGCTCGTTGGCCAGCTTGTTTCCTTTGATTTCCATGTGGCCCAGATCCCACTCCAAGTGGATGTGCAGTTGCTGTCTTTGCTTTTCAGCCTCCAGAAAAGCATGTGGACTAAGGCTAGCAGGTATTGTGCCATCTGGTTCCTGTTGTTCTGCAGGGCCTGGATGATGGCTTGAGTGTCAAGGGCAATAAGGCCAGTGCTAGAAGTTTGATAGATTTCCAGCAGCATTAGTGCCAGAATCACGCCGACAATTTCTCATCCAAAGACTCAGTGTTTAGAGTCTTTGCCTAGCCTGTATGGAAGGGCCTGCCCATCTTGAAGTTTGACCACCGCTGCACAGGTGCTTCCTTTGATTCCTTATCCATATGAGAAGATTTGGACGTCGTCCACCCTCGTCCTGAAAGCACTGGCTGATGCTGGGTTGCTGCATGCCATATGCACAGTAAATTGAGGGCACCAGCAGGGGTTGTGTCTCATCGAGTCCACTGTCTCTATGGTGTCTGGGAAAATCTTGTAATGCTGGAGGAGGTTGTGGATCGCAGAGGGATGTGATATGGGGCATCTCCTTGAGCTTTGTTTTACTGTCTTATAGAGGGGGTGAGGTCTGGGCAGTGTTGCTAGTCTAAGCGCCTTGCAATGACAGGCGTCTTCCAGGCATATCTGGGTCAGTTGGATCCAGGAATGAAGCTCTAGGACTTCATTGGCCCTTCATCTGAAGTCCCCTGTGATCATTTTACATCACAGCCTCTCAACCTTGCTTATGATTTTGGTGTGTCTTATTGAGCCGGTCCACCTTCCTGTGCTGGGGTTCTCATGGACAGGCGTATACCATACTTGGAAGGTGTATTCAATCTTTGGAAGCAAATAGATATATAGAGATGCCAGACATGATGTTCGGGGAGGCAGAAGGAAGGCCGTGTGTGCCAGTTCACAGCCAAGAGGGGGCCTTCTGCTTTCTGAACCACCTGCTAGACATGTTGATGCCAATGTAGTACCTGGTCCATCTGTACCCCTCAGAGCTGTTCATCTCTGACACATTCGATGACTAGGTGGGTTTGTCTGTGCACAAAGTTATCCTGCACTAAGCCTTTATGCCTTGTGAACCTCAGGCATTGGAACTTCGAGATTTCAGCTTGGGAATTGTGGGCAGAAGATCATGCTGATTGCTAGTCCAGCATATCGTTGAGCAGCATGTGACATTCTTCAATGTAGTTGGGTATGGCAGATAGGGTTTCCTAGGGTTTTCCCATGGTATTATATTGGAGAGTTGGTTAAAGAATAGGGGAATGATTCCCTGTAATTTCCTGTGATTTATGCTGTATTTATCACTAGGAAATATTTTGCTCTGTAGCAATTCTACTGGGAGCTCAGTCCTGGGTTTACTCTCGTCCTCCCACAAGTTAAATATAATAGGTAGTGGTATATAATATTATATTGTTATGTTGGAAACCCAACTGTGACCCAGCCTTGCTGTACAATGAGTTTTGTGTTGTTCTACCCCTAAATAGGAAAGTATGCTCAACACTTAACCTTTGGTTCAGCACAAGGCAAGGATATTTCAGTGTAGCCTAATGGCTATTGTGGTGGGGGCAAGAACTATGGTTATAATTCCTTATTATACTACTACAAGTGACTAGTACTTTATATAAAATAGGAAACCTATTTATAAGTGAAAACCTCATGGAGTGAAGTTAGAAGCTGGCCTAATGCGGCCGTACATGTGGTACATCTGCATATATGCTATGGAAACTATGTGGACGAAAACTTCACAGGGGAAGTGATAGAAATAGAACAGAATTGATGATAAACTGAATGAAAGAACACATGCCAGTAAATCTCCTTCCCAACATGTCGAGATGAGGTGAGCCGGCACTTGGGGTTAGGTATGGGGCCAGGTAGACAGTGTCATGGAAAACATGCTCCTAAATCCACAAAAATATTCATGAATGGTCTTAATAGTGTATGAAGCTTCAGTGTAATGCTGCTCCATTATTGGGTGATGGTTGGGGGAGATATTCTGGTTATAGTGTAGAAGATATATATAAAATGACTGAATAGTCCCTGGTTCTAACATTGAAAGGCGTCGGCTAAGGCCATGAAGAAACTGTCAGTCAACATAGGCACCGCCGTCTGCGTCGCTTCCTCAAGGG